>PVKZ01000624.1:399280-699429 GCA_004027375.1 Macroglossus sobrinus
AAAAAAAAAAAAAAAAAAAAAAAAAAAAAAAAAAAAAAAAAAAAAAAAAAAAAAAAAAAAAAAAAAAAAAAAAAAAAAAAAAAAAAAAAAAAAAAAAAAAAAAAAAAAAAAAAAAAAAAAAAAAAAAAAAAAAAAAAAAAAAAAAAAAAAAAAAAAAAAAAAAAAAAAAAAAAAAAAAAAAAAAAAAAAAAAAAAGACAAAAGAGCAAATGAGCCCAAAGGAAAAGGAAGCAGGAGAAAAAAAGTAAGCAGAAGAAAGGAAATGACAAAGATTAAAGCAGAAATCAGTGAAATAGTAAACAGAGAAAGAATAAAGAAAACCAGTAAAACCAATACCTGGTTATTTAAGATTAGTAAAATTGATAAACCTCTAGCCATACTAGAAGTCAAGACAAAAGAGAAAAAAAACCCCACAAATTTCCACTGCAGGAATGAGAGAGAACGTCACTATAGAACATTAAGAGGATAATAAGGGAATATTATGGACAGCTTTATGCCATAAATTCAGTAATTTATGTGAGATGCTAAGTAAACTAAGTCAGACAGATACTGTATGATTTCTCCTATATGTGGAATTTTAAAAAAAGGAACAAACAAAATGAAACTCAGATCCAGATTGGTAGTTGGAGAGGGGAGGGGCTTAGAGAGGTGAGCAAAATGGGAGAGGTGGGTCACGAGGCACAAGCATCCCATTATAAAATAAATCAGAAGATATGAAGTACAGCATGATGGCACCAGCAAACACTGCTGCATGACATGTAGGGAAGTTGTTAAGAGTAGATCTGGAGGGTTCTCATTATAAGGAGAATTTGTTTTCTTTTCTTTGTATTGGTATCTGTATGATGATGAGTGTTAACTAAACCTATTCTGATAATCATTTCACAATATGTGTAAATCAAACCACCATGCTGTATACCTTAAACTTAAAAAAAAAAACTTCACACCCATTAGGATGGCTACTATAAAAAATATAGAAAATAATAAATGTTGGCAAGGGAGTAGAAAAATTGGAACCCTTGTGCACTGTTGCTGAGAATGTGAAATGAATGGTACAGATATTAAAAAAATGAAACACAGCATTGCCATATGGTCCAGCAACTTCACTTCTAGGCGTATACCCAGAAGAGTCGAAAGCAGGGATTCAAAGAGTTATTTGTATACCCACATTCCTAGCAGCATCATTTACAGTAGGCAGAACGTGGAAGCAGCCCAAGTGTTCATTGACAGGTGAACTGATAAACAAGATGTGGTAAATACACATAATGGGATATGATTCAGCCTTAAAAAGGAGGGAAATCCTGAAACATTCATCTATGACATGGATGAACCTTGAGGACATTACACTAAGTAAAATAAGTCAGCCAGCCCAAAGAAGACAAACACTTGTGATGAGGTACCTGTATCATAAAGCCAGAAAGTATAGTACTGGTTACTAGGGTTTGGGAGTACACTTTAAAATGACAAATTATGTCTATTTTTCCACAATGAAAAAATAAGCTAGAAATAGCCCGCACCTGACCACAGTCCTGCCAGATGCCCAGTTCTTAGTCATCACTATGGCCATGACAGTGGCCCAGAGGCAGGAAGACCTCTGTTTCTCAGGACACACCTGGCTGCCCTCCGTCTTCTCCAGGGGAGGCCCCTGTGAAGCCCCCAAGGACCTGGAGCCACACGAGGCCCCTGTTGACTCGTCTTCTCCTGCCCTCCCATCCAGTATCAGCGGCATCGCTCTGTCCTGGGGTTGCTAGGTTTGTGCTGGCTATGCCGTTTTCCAAAACTAGACCCAGGAGTTGGTTAGGTAGTGGAACGAAGATAATAAAGTCATAAAGAAAAGCAAAGCAATGATTATTACAAAAAATGAGAGTATCGTCACCACTCAGGAAGGGAATGGGAGGCAACTGGGGATGTGGCTTCCATAGATTTTTAAGATACTAGCCATGTTCTATTTCTTAGGGTACATGGAAGTTGGTTTTTAAATATATATATATCAAATTGTATTATACTTTGTGTCATACTTTTCATAACTAGACTCTTTAAAAATATTTTAATTACTTAAATGACGGAGTGAATGTAGCAGCAGATATGGCATAGTTTTAAGTTTATGGTGATAGATTTGCTTTTCAACGTCACATTGAACTTCTTCCTTTTATGAGTCTGTAGTTTAACGTGCTTCATAATTTGTTGGAAGTAGTTGCTCAGTCTCTCTGCATGTGAGTCAAGATGCTTGGCCTCCCTTTGCTACCCTGCACTTCAGCTTTGGTTCCCACAGATTTTGTGTTTATTTGGTAACAAAGACTCCTTAAAGTAAACCATTGTATTTGTGTTGGAGCTCACAGTCTGTCATAAGCCTCGCCTGTAAGGGGTTGAGCTCTCGAATTTGGCTATCCATGACTACATACTCATTCTTCGTATTTAATTTTGGAGGGTTCTAAAGTCTTGATTGGACCCTACTTTCTCCATGTATTTTGCATGTTGTATTTTTGAGTACTGACTAATAGTCTCGTAGCCATAACAAAACTAAGTACACCCTCCTTTCTGCCACTACAAAACCTAGTACACACGAATATGTCTGTACTTACCATACTTCTGTTAAAATTTGTTTATTTCTTTGCATTTCCCATTAAGCTGTGAGCTCCTTGAGAGCAAAGTTCATGCCTTCTTCCTTATCTTTATGTCTTCACTGCTAGATCACATTTATTATATGTTGGATAAATAAGAAATATTGTGTTTTAGGCAGAGAGAGAAACATGAACAAAACCACAGAGGCAAGGAGAAGACATTTTCAGGAGGTGGATGATTCCTACATGGCCAGGGCACTGAGGGGACTGGGCTGGGAAAGAGCCATGGGCTGGGGTTAGGTTGTAATTACCCTTGATTGTCACTTTTAGAACTTTGAACTTGGTTCTGCAGACAGTGGTTAACAGTGGATCATTTTTAAGGAAGGCGTGGCATGTTGGGTCTGTGTTATGGAAGAAACTCTGTCAGCATCTGTGTTTTAGATGCGATGGGGAAAGACTGGAGACAGAACCGCTAGGAGGCAGACCAGAGCTGCGGAGGAAGGACAGGCCGGCCCTGGGTTGCTTCCTTTCTCCTGACGCCATTTGCTTGACTGTGTCTTGGCTCCTGGAGATATTTTGAGCAAGGTGTAATGGATGTGAAATTTTTCAGAAATTTTGGAGTAGGACATTTCATTTCAAATATGCATGGTTAAGTATTATTTTTAGGCCTACACACACATACATATAAATATTTATAGGTATATGTACATTTACATATGTATAATATTTAAATATTGGAAGATATTCTGCTCAAAGTTTTGATACTTGTCATTAATTACAAATTTGATCATTCTTAAGACTAGTTGTCTTTAGACTCATTTAGCCTATTTCTCTGCTGTATTACAATTTTCATTTTTATATCGAGCATTCATTTTCATGCAATCAGCAAATTTTAAAGCTTCTCCTCCATCGTGTGTGTGTTTACGTGTTTGCGCTTGCAGGCACGCCATGGGAAGGTGAGTTGTAGCTATAGGGGATAAGACAGGGAGGGATGCAGGAGGAGAGAAGTTAAAGGAAGTGCTTGCTGGAGTTGAGGTACAGGTTTCTTGATTGAGTCCTTTATTAAGGTAAAATCTTGAATTTAACTTAACCGAGGACCTGTTTTATAAGTTGACCCAGAAATAATCAGTGTCTAAAATTCCAACAAACTATTAAATTAAGAAATGGAAAATATGAGTACCAGCTGATGTTTTGATGGTAGTATGGAATATTGTTAACCCTTTTTAGGTATGACAGTGGTGCTATGGTAATGTTTTTTAAAAGAATTTTTACCTTTTGGAGATTCATACTAAAACGTTTATCAATGAAATGATATAGTAGTCAGGATTTACTTTAAATTAATCCAGGAGTTGGAGAAGTAGAAGAGGGTACAGATAGAGCAAGATTGGCCATGAGCTGACAACTGTTGAAGCTGGGGCATGGGTTCATGGGATTTGTGGGGGTGCTCTTTACTTTTGTATATGGTTGATTTTTTTTTCTGTAGTAAGTACTTTTAGAAAAAGGAGGAAACAAGGTTCAGGGAACTGATTCAGCTCCCCAAACTCATAGGTCTTTGATTAATAATCAGATATGCAATCATGCATCAGTTTTAACCATTTGTTTGTCTATCTCATCTATTTTTCCATCTATCTACTTGTCTATAGGCTTTGACTTATCTCAAAAAAAAAAAAGCCATAGGTGACTTTTAAAAATTCTCAGCTATGAATTTTAAAATGATGGAATTGAGGAAAAGTCTTAAAAATAAGACAGGTAAGATATACAAAATGCACATGATAAGTTTCTATACATTCACTAGTGATGCATCAGGAATTTGCCCATTAACTTCTTGGCAACCCCTGTAAAACAAAGAACACGGTCAGTTTTGTGAATCACAGCATCAACTGGTAAATCTAGCTATCAGGTGACCTGAAGTATATTCATGTGAATGGTTTATATGGCTACATCCTGAGACCTGTTGTCAAGATATAAGAAAGTAAAGGGAAAGAAAAACTAACATTCATCAAACATCTACCAAGGGTCAGGTGTTGGGCTGGAGGCTCATGTCACTGTTAGCAGCCTTGCAACCCTTATTCTGTTAATAATGATTCTTATCCTCATTTGCTTTAGAAGGTGACTTTTCTTTTTTTCAACTTGTCTCCAAAGTCTGGGCACTTTGTACTTGAGTCTGTGGCCATCCCACCCTGAAGGTGCCCAATCTTGTCTGATCTTGGAAGCTAAGCTGGGTCAGGCCTGGTTAGTATTTGGACAGGAGGCCACCTAGGAAGACCAGGTGCTGTAGACATTAAAAAAAAAGTGTGTGTGTGTGTGTGTGTGTGTGTGTGTGTGTGTGTGCACGCGCGCACGCAAGTGTTTGTATTTTTAACATTAGTACCAAATTTTAGTGCTAACTTTTAGCATTAGAGGATAGACACTTGAGAATGACTGGTTTGTAGATGAAATTTTTCTATATGAAATTTATCCAAATTGTGCTTATTTTCCATATTTTCAACCTCGTGTCTCAACATGTCCTGATCTAATCAGTTTCCTCTGTCCCTGGAGCTGCTTTCGCCCTGGTGAGCCCTGCCTCAGACAAGGCAACAAGGCCCGCCATTGCCTCAGGTAGAAATGACAATAAGGTCGCATTCCTGACACTTTCCTCACCTGGCTGGGTTCTCGGTCCCCTGGTGTCCATCTGCAGTGCTCTCTCCATCCGCACTGGCCCCACCCTCAGGCGGACACTGTCGCCTCCAGCCTGACTGTTGCAGCTGCTCTTCATGTTTGGGAATGTCCCCCAACCCCCACCCTTCCCACGTGGCAGTCAAATTGATTTGCCAAAGTGCTGTGCGGGTTGTATCATTCCTCCACTTAAATACTTCAAAGAAGTGTCCTTCAGACTTTTCGACTGTGACTTACAATAAGAAATAAATTTAACATCGTGACCCAGTAGACACATAAATATATGTAAACAAGGTTTGTGATTTCTATTCTGCCCTATTCAATCCTATCCTATTTTGATCTCTTTTGTTGAAAAAGTAGTGCTGGTTGAAACCCTCAGAAGTGATTTCAGAGCCGATTCATGGATGAGATTGTGCGGTTCTGCTGTTTAGGACTCTTCCTGGGCAAAGGCTGAAAACCGCCCTCTGAACCCAGGATGGTGGGCTTTGTATCCTCTGCCATCTGCTCATCTGTGCAGCCCCAACACTTGCTCTGTCACTTGATGTCCCAGCTTTCCCGAACCCCTGTCGACTGTCCCTGAGTGATGTCGTCCTCTTTTGCCTTTGGTCTGTCCCTCCCCCTCTCCCATCTGCCTGGTTGATTCTTCAGGTCCTACAGAGTCAGCTTCAATGCCACTTCCTTTAGGAAGTGTGACCCTGACTGTATAAAGTGTGTGTCACATGCCACACGCTTCATACGGATTATGAAGGCTTCAGTCGCCAGAAGTACCTGTTGGGTGAATTCACCTCATTTCATGCCCCTGTAGTTGCTGTTTAGGACAAGAATAGTATTGATATATTCCATATCCTAGAATTTCTATAGGACTGAGAATCCACTTCTTAGGTTGGCTGCCCTTCTGAGCATTTGTCTCCATATGTCCATTGCGCCTGTGGCCAGCCGGTCATCTGTGGGTACAAATGCTGCAGGGAGTGTCAGCGTTTCTTCAGGCTTGCGAAGAAAGTGCAGTCTGTATCCAGTTATTGAAAGTTAGATGAGAATGCAGTAAGATCTTAACATCTGCCTCAGTGTTTTATGTTGTTAATGTATTTTCTTTGATGGTTGCTTTTAAAGCCTAGTTTAATCTAGCAATTCCTATTATTAGAAGTATACTGAATCAGACTATAAATTTATGCAGCTATGATCAAGGAAATTTAGATCTTTAATCTGAATAAGGGTCACAGTACCAAGTCACAGTATGGTACGCAGAATACAAAGCCAGAAGGTAAATCGGTTGAAAATTATGAACCTACTTTGCTCTACAGTGAGTCAGAGCCACTCGGGTCCTGGGAAATGGGATGGACACAGGAAATAGTTCCAACTTCAGGTAATTATTACTGTTTACAAATGGTAATGACCCATGGCAGGTAAATAGTCCTTGAAAGGCCATTGTAAAGTAAAAATAGGCCAAATGTTCTCAAGTTCAGGAATTCTGTAATGATGTCACATCTGTAAACATACCAAGAAGGGCCTCATAAATTCCACTCTGGCTGGTCTGAGGTCATTTAGTGCTATTCTGATAATATATATTCTTAAATAGGAAAATAAAATAGCTCTTATTGGTAACAAGAAATACAAATTTTCAAAGTAAGAGTATAATACATATTTTTAAAAGATACTGTTAACTCGAGTTCCTAAACTTATCATTTGCAGGTTTCTAAAAATCAGGAATGACTTAGAAACACATGATTTCGTGGTGCTGCTCTTCAGAATGTGTGAATGTCACAATAATCTAAAATTTCAGTGTTGTCACATTGTAACTTCATTTTTGTCATGTTTTTATTTGCTCCTGATTGTGTGTGAATCAACAAAGTGGAAGTCAGGAATTGAGAACAAAAGCTAGTTGGTTTCATGGTCATTTCGTGGTCAGGAAACCTGGATTCTGGTCCATATTCTGCTTTTTCATATCTGTTTGGCCATAGGCATATCATCTAACCTCTTGGGCTCCCAGGTTCTTGAAACAAGGTTAAAATCACAGCATGATCATTTAAAAAAAAATCTATGATTCTAAATTGGCATTAAATGAGACCCTGACTATGTATCAATGGGAAAACCCTTTGTCAATTTAAATAAATTTAATAAATGGTTTTGATTTATTTTTCTAGATTTTTTTCATATAGGGGATGTGGCCTCTTTAAAGTTTTTAAGACACCTCAAAAATGGAGCAAAATCCAAATAACCAAAATATCACCCATTGAATTGACAGTATCCATTAATCTGTCAGTTTATAATCTGCTGAATTTGCAACTCTTATTTCCTGAATCCAAGATTTATAGTCAGAGTAAGAACACTTATTTACATACAGTCATGTGCCACATAACATTTTGGCCAAGGACAGACAGTGTAGATGGGACAGAATATGTGACGTTGGTGTCGTAAGATTATAATGGAGCTGAAATTTTCCTATTTCCTAGTGACATCGTAACATCACGGCATGACACATTACTCATTTGCTTATGGCGATACTGATGTAACAAACCTACTGTGCTATATGGCACATACAATTATGTACAGTACATAATACTTGATAATGACTATGTTACCAGTTTATGTATTTATGAGACTATACTTTTTGTTGCTATATTAGAGTAGACTCTAAAATACTTCTTAAAAACATGTCTGCTGTAAAACAATATTCCATGTTATGCTGTCAGCAGCCTCACACTTCTCGTGTTTACCACATCTCTTGATTGTGTCATTTTCTCTTGGGCTTGATTTAATTTCATGTTCTTTTGTACAGTGACATGCTATACAGGCTTGTAGCCCAGGAGCAAGAGGCTGTACCACAGGGCCTGGGCATGCAGTGGGCTGGACCATCAGGCGTGTGTGAGAGCACTGTGACGTTCACATGATGATGAAATCGCTGAACAACGCGTTTCTCAGGACACATCCCCATTGTTAAGCTCTGCGTGACTGTGTTCTGTGTCTTAGCTGTAAGCCTCAGAAGCCACTGAGTTTCTATTGATCAGTTTCTTCCCGATCTTGGGAACTATGAAGTTTGCAAACAGGTGGTTTCAGAACACAGGTCACAGTAAATCTAATGGACTCCTGTCTACTTGGAGGCTGCTCCACTTTAAAAGCTTCATATCGAAGTAAAATATACCACAGAAAAAAGTACATAAGTGTGCATTGGATGTATTTTCACAAATTGAGTGCAACTGTGTGATTAGTAACCTGATCAAGAAACACATCAGGCTCCCAGAAGCTCCCGCTGTGCTCCCTTCCAGGCACAGCCCCATCCCCAGCGGCCATCACTCTCCCAGCTGCCGGCAAAGCCACTTAGTCGTGCTTGTTTTTGTACCTTGCATATGGAATCTTACTACAAAAGCTCTGTGATTTCTTTCATTCAATATTATGTTTGCTGTGGTTGCAGGTCACTCATTGTCATTGCTATCTGATATTCCATTATGGGACTATGCCATAATTTACTTATCCTTTCCAGTTTTGGGCTATTATGAATAGTGTCTCGTACATTTTTTTTTTTTTTATATCTTTTGGTGAACGTGTGTTTTCATTATTGGATGACTGATCCATTTTTAAATGGAGCCTTTTGTGATACTTTGGCACATACATTATGTATCTGTTGGAAGGTTGAGTAGAAATGAACTTTAGAAATATCAGAAGGCATGGAGTAATTTTAGTTCAAACAAACCTACTTTTTTTTCGTCACACACCCATCTGCATGACAAGTGACAACAGAGCAAATTTGCAAAATATCCGATCCTAAACAATACTCAAAGATAGAAAACGATGGTTTTTGTTTTAGCTTTTGTTTATTCATAGTGAAACAGTTTGTGGAAAGAAAGAGCTTTGCGAAAGGCATACTTAAAGTTTCAGATTCACCATAACTTTTTCTAATGTTTTTTCTTGTGTATTATGGTAAGTGGACAGTAATGAGATCACGAGACAAAACCATCCCCCAAGCCTAGTCACCTGCCTTCTCTTTATACTTCATGAGACAGTCCAGTCTTCCTTTCACGCCCCCAAATTCCACTGGCATTTCAAGAGGAAAGTGCCCACAGCTCCGGGGATGTTGATAAAGGCCTACCCATTTTCGGATGCTACTGTCCAAGCTTCCTGAGGTTTTTCTTTTTAACCACTTGGACCACATGCCACAAATAGTTATTAAAGGCTTTATAGTTCATAAGTCATTCTTGCAGACAAGACTTCATTTCATTGTGTTAGCAACTCTCTGAGGTAGACGAGAAAGGTTGTGTGGATCTGAGGGTATGTGGAAACATTATAGTCTAATTTGAGACATGCCATCTACATGTAACTGATCTTATTATGGGTTATTTATTATTTTTGTAACTGGAAATTTCTAGACTTCTTCCTTCGTCCTTCTTATCACAATACTTTTCTTTATTTTCCGCCTTAGCATGAGGGTGAGGCAGCTAGCCGAACACTGCACTAAGTTCTAGAGCTTGTAGCATCTTCTGATTCACCTCTTCTCCACCTTTTTTATTTTTTTTAACCAGTAAGCACTTGATCCGTTCAGTGGTGTTCTATTAGAAGGAGTGTAAGACTAGGCAGTGGCTTGTCATTTGGCATCACTGGCAAATCCAGGCCTCCGCTGCTTCTCTGTCTTCAGAGCCAGTGTTCAGATCATAAGATAGCACTAAGCTGTGGGCTCTGCAGGGGGAGAGGATGCTGCTGGTGGCTCACACAGTCCCTCGGGCTCCCTCACGTGTCCGTGTGTGTGAGATCAAGCCTGCAAAAATACCCAGCATGCACTTGGCTTGGTCAGGGAGCACATGGAATTTTGCCTTATATTCGAACCATGAGAATGACCAAATAAACTTGGATAGGTTGATTCTTTTTTAAAAATCGTCCTGCACAGACAGGTTTTGATGTGTGGATGTTCTTTCTTTTGACTAGCCTACATGTCTTTTTTCCACAGAAATATCATTTGATTTGGGATTCTCAGAGAGTCTTAAACCTGTTTTCCCTAGCATGCAGCTTTATGTATCCCAGAGCCCAAACAGTCCTGTTTAGGATGTAACGAGCAGAACAGGGCTAATGAAAAGCACCTCTGCTCCTCTCAGGTGTGTCGGCCTGAGTAGAGTGTGGCTTTCCTTACTTTCCTCGTGAACAGATTGGCTGCCAGCCCTGTCAGTACTATAATTCACTGTTATTAAAGAATGACAGTTTTATGGAAGCACTTCTTCCTCCATCATGCTGGCATTCACCTTGGCTACTACAAATTATGCCGAGTATTACGTATTTTTTCAAAATAAATTGAGTGAAGATTTCATGGTCTATTGTCTCATTTCTTAAAGGTGCCCCTGAGTCACTTTCCTTCATCACTGAGCTAGATTTCACCAATACCTTTAATTGCATCAGTTCTTTTTAATAAAGTTCATTTTTATTGACTTCCTCTCTACTTAATGAATTCTTCTTGGTGAAACAGTAGCTTACTGGCACAGCACACAAATGACCCCTTATTAAGGCTGAAGGTGGGTTGCATTTTTTCTGTCTCCTTTATCTATTAACAGTGTATGTTTCTTGTTGTTTTTTTTTATGCTGAACTAAATTGACTGAAACCTTTCTCTATGACATGCGCCGACCTTACCTTATGAAATAGAATTCTTAAAAGCCTGTACTATATGTAAAAAGAAAAAGATCTTTGATAACTTGAATAGCATTTTAAATGGCACTTAAAGAATCCTTAAGGAGAATTTTTTTAATCGATAATTATTTTATATTGTGAGTAATTATGCCCTAATTTACCTGTATATATTCTTTTATTGAGTTTTTTTTATTGATAGTACATATATGTAGCTAAACACACAAGAAAAAAAAAAGAATACAACTTCCTGAAGAATAAGCAAAGCAAATATATTTTTTTAAATTTTGCCTGGTGTATGCTTTAATGTGAGGCCAACTTTTATTTACTTTCAATATACTTTCCCCCAGTTCTATTCTCCCTATGCCCCCCACCTCAGTTACCATGTATAATTCACAGTTATATCTCCACGCTAATAATTAGTCCATTAGCAGTGCTATTTTGATTGGGTGTTACCTAACTGTGTAGCTTTTCATGAAGTTCTATTTTAAACTCAGTGTCATCTCTTCTTAGCACATCAGTTTTTCTTCCCATGTTTTGACAGATTTGTCCTTCCCCACCCAATTCTAGTATGCCCCCACCCAGTACTATCTCGCCACACACTGATGAAGGCAAATCCTTTCTTTTTTCCCTTCCTGCATCTCTGCTCCCAGATTGGAACAGGGTTCGCTTTTAGCTTAACCAGTGTTAGGAGGTCAGAGCTAACAAAGGTAGAGGGAGGTCCTCTAATCTGGAAACCTCTCTTCCACCCTAAAAAGCCCTACAATATGCCAACATTACCTGTGTAAGTACTTTGCGTTCAGGTATTAATGGCTGCCATTAAAATGTAAATATTATAGGAGAGGGCTAACCCACCACATCCTAGCTTGGATTTTTCCTGTTGTCCCCTTCTCCCCTCACCTTCCCTCTCCATTAAAGAAGTAATAATGAAGAATTGGAATCTGAGGAAAACTAAACATAAGATAGTTCAGTTGTTGAGGAAAAGAGAGAAAACCAGAAAATTCTAGAAAACGAAGCACACCCTAACTAAAATGGCATTCTAGCATACTGATATAGAGGAACTAAAAGCTGTTAGGGTTGGCGATTAAGGGGGAAGAAGAAGTGAAAAGTAAAAAGCAGATGGGACATTAGATAATAAAAACAGGAGACTCAAAAAAAAAATAACAAAAGCAATGTGATCTCCTTCAAACTCCTGTTGGAAACGGGCCTATGTATTATTCCCAGAAACTAGTGGGAGTGTCGCTTCAGCAACTTCTCTTAATTGGCTGCTCCACGCTACTATCTCTGTGACTTTTAATTTACCATTTACTTAGATTCGTCATCTCAAGCCCATGCTTAGTTTTCTTAGTCCCGGACCCCTTTCTTTCATCCGTTTCTGCATGTGCTATTGCTACCGGGTCTTGGGGGTTGTGGCACAGGTTGACTAATAACCCCTACTGCCTTCCTCCCAACTGTGTAGCTTTTCATGAAGCTTTGTTTTAAACTTGGTGTCATCTCTTCTTAGCACATCAGTTTTTCTTCTCATGTTTTGACAGATTTGTCCTTCCTCACCCAATTCTAGTATGCCCCCACCCCGTCCTGTCTCACTACACACTGATGAAGGCAAATCCTTTCTGTTTTCCCTTCCTGCATCTCTGCTCCCAGATTTTAGGTTAGCTTTTAGCTTAACCAGAGTTGGGATTCTTTTCCTTCTAGAGGCCAGACAAAAAGAAAAGAAAAACTGGTAGTTATTTTCCCAGACTCCCTTGCAGCTGGGGCAGCCACAGAACTGAAACCTGCCAATGAGACAGAACAAGATGTCTGCCTGCAAGCCTTTGAGAAAACTGGCCAACAACCTAATTCAGCCCTGAATTTAATACTTTGAAAAACAAATCTGAACTTCTTAATGAAAAGAAGAGTCAATCTTCACAACAACCCTATAAAAATATAGCATTATATCACCTTAAGAAGAAACTGAGGTTTAGAGAAGCTAAGTAACCCGCCCAAAGTGACAGAGTCTTTAAGTTTAATAGAGACTTCAAACCAGGGCTTCTGAATTCAAAAGAGGCAGTCTCATCACTTTGTGCTTGACACTCTTACATTAAAGTAAAATATATCTGCGCATTTATGTCATTTTCATTAGAAATTTACTCACAAATCTGTTTCCCTGCTTCCCATTTTTCTTTGTTTGTGGCTTTGTTTTCTAAAGAGCTTTGCTTTAACTCTAGCTTGAACTGAATTCTTCCCAGGTGCCCTCTGGGTATTTTTTGCATGTGTATTTTTGCCCAGTGAAAGCAGTCACTTGATAATCTACTTTTCACCTTGTTTTCCCACATTCTTTTCCTTTCTGAGTTGACCATGGATAGAATCCATGAAACAGCATTAACCCCCAACCTGTCTTCTCTAGAGACTACAAAAAAATGGTTGCATTTCGGTTATTTCTGTTTTGCCAAATAGACCTTCTATCTTTCTATCGCCCTCTCCTTTTACCTCCCAATCCTTCTACTCAGCATCCCATACAAAGGAAGCCAGGTATACTTTTTTCTCATAACATATCTCTGTAGTCTGGTAGATGGAGCAGAAGATGTTGCTTCTTGCCCAGCCCTGTCATCACTTAAGTTTAGGGTCAAGTCATTTATCGTCTCCATTTGTTTTAGTCAGTTTGGGCTACTTTCACAAAATACCATGGACTGGGTAGATTAAATAACAGAAATTTATTTCTCATTGGTCTGGAGAAGTTCAAGATCAGGACGTTGGCATGGTCTCCTGGCGAGGGCCTTCTTCCTGGTTTGTAGATGGCTGTCTTCTTGTTCTGTCTTTAATTAGCAGAGAGAGAGATCCTCTCTCTCATGTCTCTTCTTACAGGGACACTAATCCCACTCATGAGGGCTCTACCCTCATGACCTAATCACCTCCAAAGACCTCATCTCCAGTTACCATCACATTGGGGACTAGGCTTCAACATAAGAATTTTGAGGGGGGGGCACAGACCTTCAGTCCATAACCATCCCTTTTTTCCCCACCTATAAAAAGAGATAGATAATGTATTTTCCACCTCACGTTGAGAGACATTATGAGGAGAGTGAATCGATTATTAATTCAGCTAATAGTTAATGAGTATCTACTGTGGAATAGGCATAGTGCTTGAGCTTGGAGAATTGAAGATTGGAAGGCAAGCTTCCTGCCCGGAAGTCACTGGGGGAAGCAGACTTGTAAACAGAAAGTTTCACTGTATGGGAAGTGCTACAGGAGAAGCATGCATATGCTCTGGGAACTCTGCCTGGCGGCTCAGAAATGACAGAGACAAGATGCAGGTGGCAGAGAATGGGCCTGGTGTTGTAGGCAAGGGCCAGGCTGAGATTGTGTCTCAAGGGTAGGGATCGTGTCTCAATCATCTTTGTATCCCTCGCATCTAACAAAGTGCCTGGCATCAAGGGAGGGAGGTGCTCAATAACTTTATGAAATGTTGAATGAATAGAGGGCTCGTAGGAGACCACATGAATACCTATAACACAAAGTAGAAACTGGTGATGACTAGAAGGGAGATGATGCAGACAAAATGTCGAGAAAGCTGAGACGTGACAGTGAGAGAGTGGGAAGGGCAGAGATGGCTCCATGGGGAAAAAGCCTTTGAAATGAGCCTTCAGGGATGGACGGTGAGATTTACCAGAGTGGCTTCTCTTTTCTCTTCTGTGTCACATTCTTCCTTTCACCAACCTCTTGACACTGGCTTATGTTTCTCTCCGCCCCCTTTTCTTCCTGGCTTCCTTCCTGGATTATTTCTTTCATCCTGCTTAGACAGCCTTCATCCTCTCTAATAAGCCAGAGGGTAGAGAGGTGTCGCCCAAGCCCTTTCCCCTCTCCTCTAGAGGAATTTTATTACAAAGACTAGGCACATAATAGCTGGCAAAATGATTTTTTTTGAAGACCCAGCATAAAGGAGGAGGATCTCACATTTTTTAAAGCTACCTTAAAATGAATAGAACATACAAATAATAAAGATGATTGGGTAACTTTATGAATCTGAAACCCAGAAAAACAGTTATGCGATCACACCACGGTGTTTGTTTTAAAGCAGTGTAATTTACAGACTGCTATTCTAAAATGCAAGACTGCTTCCCTAGTGTTGGATGAATTAGTCAAGAGAGTAAGATGAGAGCATCTGGCCATCATGTAGCATCATGTGCTGCCTTTAAAAGCAGCACTGAGAAGATGGGCAAAGAAAAGGCAACAAAGATAATGGGGCATCAAGTCCCACTGCAGTACAATTAAGCAGTACCGGTCCAGACACACACATGTGTGCACACACACGTTAAAGGATTATAACTAAGCATGACTATGGTGAACGTACAGAACTCTCGGTGTTCACTGTCAGCTGCGACAAATCCAAAGCGGCCATACCTGGAACAGGTTAAGGAGACGAAGAGTTTTAAAATGTCCTGTGAAAGCAGACAGGAAAGTTAATCACCCCCCTCAAAACACATGTTCAACCACCCAAACTTGGTTTAAGAGATAATTAATTTGAAGAAATAATGAAGAAATAAAAAGTAAATGAGTCACCTCAACACCCCCACTAACAAGGATCATGGGTCTAAGACATTTTCTAGTTAAATCCATTCCCACCAAACTCAGGCGCTACATAAGAAGACGGGGCTGTATTCTAGCATATTGTAAAGGAAGTATGGGTTAAAAAACGCCATATTATCTCGTGTGGTGGAAAAGATAAAATATGCATCCAAAAGTATTTGTAGTGTTTATTGTGCCTTTAAACTGGTGAGCATTGTAGGATACCTGAGCACCGTTTGGCCACATGACCTAAGAGTGGTCAGCACAATGAGGGCCAGACCGACCTGTCAGGGAGTATAGGAGGGGGAAGGTCATCTCTCTGCCACCTGAATTTCCTCCTTTGCAGGTATCTGGTCTCTGAAGAGCCAGACTGAATAAAAATTCAAAAGGGAAATAAATAGTTCTTGGCAAGAGCAGAAAACATCGAATTGCTGTTTATTCTCCCATCAACTGTGGTTCTACACATAAATCACGCCAAACAGGCAGTGACATCCTTCTGTGGCCAATGACCTTATCCGAGTTGTATTTGCCTAAAATGACATCACACAGGCAAATGCACCCCTTCAAAAACTGCTTGCAAAGAGTAGATCTTTTATCATTCTGAAAGAGGTCATTCTTATTTGCAGATTGATGATATAAGTTCATCTAACTTCTCGACTTCGTTCTGCTAAGCATATTTTCACAGGCCATGTTCAACTTGGAATCCTTTCTTAATGTTTCTTTTGATTCTTTTTCCATTTTTTAAAATGCTTTGTTTTTGAAAGTTTCCTTGCATTTCCTGACATCCTCAGAGTGTTTCAAGAGAAACATCGAGCTATTTAGGCTGTGTGCATGCGTGCATGCACGCATGCATGTGTGTGTGAGCCCAGTGCTGCCTGAGAACAAGCGTTGTATTGTATGTTCCGTGGAGCTGCCTCTCTGCCCCATAAACAGAGCACCTGGTATTACTGGTTTCAAAGAAAATTTCAAGATTGGCAGTTGGAATCTCTTCACAGAAGTGGAGCAGCGCTTCCCAGAAAGCTTGAAAAATGATACTCAAAGTGAAGGAGAGTAGAGAATAGGTGTCACCCTCCAAAAGAATAGTAAGCAGCCCCGAGAACCTCCATTCAGAAAGGATTCAGAGAAAATGGAGACGTCTGAGAACCAACTTTCTAGCTCTGTGTGAGCTTAGAAGCCTGGGCAGCCTCTTGAGACGGGGTCCATTCTGTCCTGATCTCTGCCAGCTCGCTTTCTCTCTGCTTCAGACAGTAGCCCAGAAAAGTTCCATTCAGAAGCTGGAAATTGCTACAAATTTTCAGGCAACTTGGAAAGTGTTATCTTCAAAAAAAATCCCAACTCTTGTAAAAGGAAAAAATGGTGGAGATGTTTGTTTCATAAGCAGTCTGGGCTTCAGAGGGAAGAGTCACAATGCACCGTTTCAGACCCGATTTCATAGCCACCAACTCCCCCGCACCCCACACACACATACTTCCTCTTCACATACAAGATCAGCGAATCTGCTTGGAAAGTTAAGATGAAAACTACTCAATCAATTCCACGTGACATGGGGACTTTCCTTGTCTCGTTCTGCATCGTACGGCTCGCGAATGTTCCCTGCAGCTGCTCACTGATCAGAAGTCTCTTTGCCAAAAATCAAACTTTTATTCATCCCAGATATGGGATAAATCAGAACCAAAGGAAATCACCTTCTTGAAAGTCTCCTTCACAAATGGAATAAAACCCCAACTCCTTTTCCTGAGTACATTTCCCATAAAAGTAAGGGTTCTGAGTCTTGGATTGCACATCAATAAATAAAGTTTTAGCAAAATCGTGGGAAGAGCATCAGACCGAGGCCATGACCACTTAGAAGGACTTAGAAACCTGAACGGTGAACATTTGTTTTATGTCATCAGCTTACATAATAATTATAGTGATTTATTCTCCCGCAGGTCTTTCTCATGAAGCAATATCCTTTACGATCAAGTCCTCAGAAATGCATGCATGAAGCATATTTACTCTTCAGAGCTGGCACACACGAAGTGAAATAGATATGAGGAATACTGTTTCTCTAGACCACATTGTTATAAAAGCCATTTTTCATTTGTATCTCACTGGTTCAAAGCAGGTCAGGAAAGAGTACAAATGAGCCAGTAAAATCCAGCCTGTGTACATTGCCACACATAAAGATCTATGGCTCACTCTCATTTTCCAAAGGCCAGCATATGGCTTTAATAAGGTGACAAGTAAGAGAAGACGGGACAGTATCAGTCTTGTCACTCACTAGCAAGCATCATGATGACTTGTCCACGATCACACAGTGAGAAGTGGAAGCCATGTCTGTCAGACCCCGCTTATCTGTTCAGCTCAGGAGATGCTGGTGGGTAAGAAGGAAAGCACAGTGCCAGGCAGACCAGCAAGAAGGACAAGGAACCGCCTTCCTCGCTGCCTCCTGATACAACCGCCTTCAAGTTACGTGTCTGTCGTGTAAGCAACATTGAGAGAATTCCTTCACCGCCATCAGCCACACGCTCTGAAGCCCGCACCCTTTATCGCCCGAGTGACTGTGCATTGCAGAGGCACTCATATGAGTAGCATGTTTTTTTTTAATACTAGCTATCATGAAGGCATTAAATTGACTTAAACCAGTTACACTTTAGCGTAACACAAGGTAGGTGGCACCTAAGGAAAGGAAGGAAGGTCTTAAGGAAAACACATATTTTGGGGGGCTAAAGTTTTTTGTTATTTATCGGTAGATGTGGACAGAATATCATTATAAGTGATGTGGAGGGCAGTGGTTGGAATGAGGGACAGAGGAGGTGATGTGACAGGCTTGGGTTAGGTAAGCACACCAGACAAAGGAGCGGAATGTCGGAGGGACCACAGGGAAGGGTGGCAGCAGAATCGCTGGGAACAATGCTCTGAGCTCTAGGCCTGGCACTGCGGCCCGTGGAGAACCAAGCCAAAGTCCCAGGACCGGTCCAGTTCCATCCCTGCAGGCTCTAAGTTTAAGAGTCACCCCACATTCCACAGATGGGTGAAAGCCTGTGGCTGGGTGTCTCCTGGCTTCTGCTCCTCCCGATATCATTCTCCCCCTCCCACACAGTCTTCGTCCTCCCACTTGCCGCCATGCTTACACTATCTGTTGGCTGCCACTGGCATGACATGATGTAACTGACATGCTCTCCTTAGCAGATGGATGCATTTTTAAAAATACACAGATGAAGTTGTGTGTCGCCTCCTAGGGCACCTCATATTTGCTCAATTAGTTATGTGTGATTCCACTATGTTTCTAATTTTCTCCCAAAGCAAAGAGAAAGGATGTCTTTGCCTACTTATCCAGTAAGATACAGCTCAGGTATTAATTATTGTATTCTTCCTCTGAGCTTTGCCTTCCTTAATTACTTACTGAGGCTGAGGTAATTATTCCTCCTTTAAAACCAACACTTACTAGTACTGAGATGTCCTGTTTGGCATTTTCCTTCTTCACTAGCCCATGAGCTATTTGTGCTCTGCCCGTACACCTGTGTAATAAATGGTGAGAGCTGCCATGTATTATAGCTCTATGTGTCAAGCACTGTGGTAAATACTTTCTGTGCATTGTTTCGTTTGAAGATACTTATTGAAGAACCTGAGACTCAGAGAGGTGAAGCAATTTCACCAAAGTCTCCCAGCCAGATCCTGGGCCAGGTTGCCCTGACTCCGTGGGCCACACAATCACCTATCACACACCGAAGAAGCTGGCCCACCGGTTTTCAGGGAGTGTTTGCTGAACTCAACTGAAAGAAGGGAAGAGTTTGGAGAAGAGGAGGGAAGGCAAGTGTACCCCAAAAACTAACGCTCGGAGTTGTAGTTCAGTCTCCTGGCGCAAAGCTAATTCTATTGTCAACAGTGAGGCCATTTGGAGCGAATCCCTCTCAGAGCATATTGGAAATCTATGGCATGTGACCAACATATCCTGAGTCCATCAGGACAGCCCAGAGCTCCTTACGACATCTGTGTGAAGAATGTGAAAATGAAGCTAGTACAGAATCTGGCACCAAATAACCATGGCTGTCATCCTGGAAACAATTGATGCCTCTGTAGTCACTACGATGAGACCTCCAGAGCAACTATGGAATGCCACGAGACACTCCAAGGCTAGAAGGCCATGCGTCAGAGAGGACTCAGAGCCTTAGCGGGGGACAGAGATCATCCCTCTCCCTTAAGTGTTTTCCTTAAAAGCTTTCATAACGACCACTTAGCCACCTCTGCTGGTATACTCACATCATTTTCCACGAAAGCTGAATATCATCAGATATGTTTACATTTGTTCAGACCTTCTCTCATCCCCATAGTAGTTTAGCATCTATGTTTAACAAGAATGAGCAGCACCCCGTTGCTGATTGAGTCATTCGTGCTACCAAATTGTGTCTTTTTTTCTAACTTGGAACAGATGGCCTTCCCCAAACCATGTTCATCGAAACAATAAGAATATCCATTTTTTTAGAGTTCTTGCTTGGTTTAATGTAGAGCCAACAGCTACTGCACAACATCAGGAGTGGGGTGGGCACGGTGACTGCCAGACATGTGACTCGTCAGGTACTTCAGGCTAAGAGGCCGAGACCCTTAAGACAGGGGCACAAAACCGGAATCGAATTTGAGCCTGGGTTTGCAGCCACGGCTGAGCCCGGGCAAGGGCAAAGTGAAATGTGCTGAGCAGGGCGCACGGTGACTCTCACAGAAGGAGCCGGACCAGCTCAGCAGGGCGCTGCTGTCCTCCGGCAGGGGTCCCCTGAGCCCTCATGTCACCACCCCTGGGGCTGGGGACCAGGGGGCCTCCTCCGGGAACAGTGGCCACATTGAGCAAGTGAAAATGTGGAGCCAGGGACAAGTATTCCTGAAATACACTTTGAAATTCCTGTTTAATGCATATATTCGGCCGCATACCAGGGCCCTTAGTAACAGCCTGTTGGGTGTTGTGACAACAGCGTGGGCGTGATGACAGCAGCATGTGTGGGTTGCTGCACTATCTGGGGGCAGAGCTGCGTGAGTCTGAGAACGGATTTTGATTTCAGTGCAAGCCCTGCGCGTGGTAGGGCCGCCATTTGAGGTCTCGGTGGAGGGATCATCCCCAGAGCAGACTTCCCGCAGGGGGCCCCACTTCCTGACAGGGGGAAGAGAAAAATGTAGCCCATGAACCGAGCACCTCTAAACTATTTAAAGTCGCCCCTTTAAAGAAGCCTGGCCTTTCACGTGCCTCTCTGAATGGATTTAGGGATTTCCGATTTCTGTAAGGAAAATGCGTTCTCTCAAGCTATCTGTACAAATATAACAGCACAGCCTATCTGAAAGGGCTCGTATTCCCTGTGTCTGCTGGGGATTTATCTTTTCATGTGAGATCAGAAGGAGCCCTGCCTCTCTCCTGTGACTGCACGCTCAAAGCAAGGGCGTCCTTTATGTGTTTTCTCTTTTTTAATTTTTTAAATTTTTATCTATTTTGGCAAATTCTCCGCATCTATCTTTGTAGTACAAAACCCTTGGCAACTTAACGCTAAACCAGCAGTCCTTAGTCATTAGATTAAAATGACTATAGAAAACTCCTTTAAAACAAAACCTTTAAAGTCACAATTTGATTGCCTTCACAAAAGTAGGCTTCCCTTCAGTGAAAAATGTCACTAGGTGATTTAGCCGTCACAGGGAGTTGGAGTGATGAACATGTTTTATAACATGTGGTTGTTTTCCACGAGACTCTAGTGTGGCCCCGCTCCCTGGCCACAGGAATGTCAGAGCTGGCTGGCAGATACCCTGGCTGGGGCCTACCCTGGCTGGGGCCTGGTGGGATGGCGTATAATTAAAGTCAAGTGTTACTGCCCTTCTCTGGTGCCATCCACTCACTGGCCAGCATCAGCTTCCGCCTGTCCCTTCGGTGTTCAGGGCTCCGTTTATACCGCTTCGGTTCTGAATATATCAGGAGAAAATTCTGGTTTCCCCTTCTGATGATACACATGACAAAAATCAGGTTCACGTGTAAGAAGAGCTGACTTTCTTCTATCTTCATTTAAGGGTTTGGAAAGAGCCAGTGTTTTTACAATTCGAGATGGTATTTAAGTTAGCAAAGATTTTTTTTTTTTTTAAGAGAACTTTCCATAGCTACCTTTCAGGGGGTTTTGTTGTTCTCATTTTTAAACTTTTTCCTTGAGTTTCACTTGACAAGTATTGGGAGAGACTGTCTGGCAACTGCCAGTAAAACTGCAGACTCTTTTTTTCCTCTCTCTCTTTCTTATTTCTGTAAACTTACTGGACAGGATCAAGTCCAAAGAACTGATAAAGTAAAAAGGCATTTGTACATTAAAATGAAAGCAGGAGTAAAAGTAATATTCCTAGATATCTTAGCCTGTTGAATGGGGGAGCAGAGCAGAAACCCTAAGATTCAAATACGTTTTTACAAAGCTGAATTGTCTAATGAAGAGAACCATAATTGTGAAAACCCAAATTCCAAGCCAATTTAGGGCCAATTTGATTTTATGGAAGTAAAGCTGTGAATTTTAATTAAATAGTAGTTCTTCCTGTGAGGTTGTGGGGAGGACATTTAAAAGCCAGACAGGAATGAAATTTAAGGCTAGATCTAAACCAATGTTACCCCAATAAATTTAATTTTTTAAAAGTTTAGAAATTTCACAATAGCTCTTAGTGGAGATGACATTCATCAGATCGGGGTTGGTTGTTAAAATATTGAAATACTTTTGTCCTCATTGGTCAATAGCCACAGCCTCAAATTCTCTGCTACCTCCACCAAACCCGTGGCTGTCAGGGCTCTCTGAGACCCCCTTTTATCTCCCCACGACTAAAGGGGCAACACCCAGTGCAACGGGGGTGTCTGAGAGCCCGCCCCCGCTCTGGGGCGACAGCTCTGCTCCATCGCTGACCCTGCTGTTGAGAGCCCAGACTGAACACACGGTGAGCAAAGCTGGGGAGTCACAGGGGCGTGGGCGCTGGGACCGCCACCACCTGGCTTTTCTCCTCCTGCTGTTTTGACGATCCATGGACGCATGCAGGAATTCTTCCCCTCCCCCATCCTCTTTTTTTGGCAGCATATTTCTTTTTTTTTGTACCAAATCATTAGTCTGGAAAGTATAAAATGAAATTCCTTCACGACAACATTACAAATGGAAATATGAGAGGGTATGTCTAAACACGAACGCCTCGTTTGAGAGGCGGACCCGCCGCCGGCGGGAGGGCTGAGGCCGGCGGGAGGGCTGAGGCCGGCGGGGCAGGGGCTGCTCAGGTCCGTGCGGCACCGGGGATAGGCTGGGGGGCCCTTCGGAATTGGAACCCCAGGCCCCCTGCCGCCCCTCAGGGCCTGTGCTGGGTCACCAGCTGCGGTCTACCGTATTGTCAACTGGTGTTTAGATGCTCACACTGGAAGGGAAGAGCTTGTTTTGGTTGCTGAGATGTCTTTCTGTGTTTTTGGAAGCCTGATTAGATCTCAAGTATTCTTGCCATTTCTACTGAAAACAGATATCTGACGGCACAGAGATCATTTGGGGGACCTTTCAGCTCCCTGGATCAGCGAGAAACGGCCAGAGAGAATTAGGAAACAAATCTTAACTCATGGAGACAGTGTCCATGAACCTCAATCACAGCATTTAAAGAATGGCCTATCCAGAGTAAAGGAAGATGTCAGGGCTGAAAGGATGTCGTTAACATGTGGTTCAAGTCTTGATACGTTTATTAAATCAGAGAATCAAAGATTTTAGAACAGAGAAGGGCCTTGGTCTCAGATGGTAAATGTGGTTATTCAGTAGACCATGCTATTGTTAAAATATTCATGACTAGCTACAATTTTTCTGTAATACTCCTCAAATCTGGATGCAGCAGCCCGTTGTTTCTGTTTTTGAATGAATGCCCAGATATGTTAGTGTAGAAATTCTCATTATTTGAAAAATGTAAGTGTTGTCATAGAGAAAATGTCAGTGGCTCTAAAAATATAGGATGATATCAGTCCAGATAACCCACATACGAGTAATAGGAAGAGAATAATTATCTGATAAGATGGATGGGATGGAAACTCCCCTGAGACCTCCCGCGTGGGCCCCGTGCTCAGCCTGCCTCATGGAGAGGCTATTCGGCCCCCTCCCCTTTCTGCTGTGAGGGATGCCGGCTCCCTCTCACTCCCACCTGGCCAAGTTTTGCTTTCACGTGAACTTTTCTCATTTTTTTACACCCTCCTTGAAGCACCAGACAATGCTGTGCACTTAGGAGGTGCTCAAAAGATACCTGATGGAATGAGTGATCGATAACTCTGAGCAGATTGCAGTTGTTCTTTCTCCATGTAATGCAGGACGACACATTTCTTATCCTGGATTCACTCAGGCCCACCTGTTTTAAGTAGGTCCTGGATGAAGCCCTCCATACCACCAGCCAGGATCTGTTTAAACAGGCCATGCTGCATATTTTAGATGGCCCCCTTGTGCTTGATCTCGTGCCTAATCTCATGCAGTGGTGATGCCCTACTTAACTTTTAATTTAACAATGCCAATGGAAACAAGCTGCTTATAGATCTGAATATTGGAAGAGGACTTGTCTGTGGATCCTGCCGATGTGTGGATTTCTGTCTGACTTGGACCTTAACATTGAACCCATCTTCTTAGACTCTAAAAGTAGCCAATGATTTTGCTGACACCCTCAGACACTGAGTATCAGCTTCTCATCCATCCATCCATCCATCCATCCATCCATCCATCCATCCATCCAACAGCCACTATATTTTGTACTGGGGTTAGTGAGATATATACAACACAGCCCTTGACCTTGAGTAGCTTGTGGCCTGGTGGGGTAAGACACAGAGTCTCACATATTATCAGTGCAATAAAAATCTATAACGGATACATGGGCAAAGCAATCTGGAGTATGAGCAACTCACTCTAAAGGAATCTGGGGAGCATTTTAGGAAGGAAATGACAGTTTAGCGGAATCTTAAATCATGAATAGTGTTTTTTCAGGTGAAGACAGGCAAGACGGGGCCTCTAGGGAGAGGGAACAGCCTAAGCAAAGCTACAGAGCACTGCCTGGTCCTGTCTCTGGGGCCTGAGAGGACCACCTCCCATTTCTGGTTGGACTACACCAGACTGCCCTGAACGTGGCTGTCCCAGAATCCACTGGGAACACTTCCTACACCTCTCTAGGTCAGAAGAGACCTGGTACAAGATGTTGGTGTCTGCTGCAGCTACGTGAGCCTCTTGGGTACACTGGCCTTTGTGGACCTGTGGTCCTGGCTCCTGGTACCTTCACCATAGTTGTATAGCCTTTGAGAGAATAGTAGTTTAACCAGAGACCAAAGCTGTTATGTTCTCCACGTCTATACTGCCTCTGCTTTCTGAACCTTTGCGAGAAGAACCTTCTCACCATCAAACAGTGGTGAGTCCCAGACGCAGCCAAGTAGAGCAGGCAGTAGGCTACATGACTGCACCTTTATACAGGGCTATGGGATCCAGATGGCCTGTCTGACTGCCGTAAGGCATGTGTTTAGTGGGTTTGCACAGGGAGAATTCCAGTGTCATGCTGCAAACACTGAGTAGGATGACATGGCTAAATATTTCCATCTCCAGTAGAGATTGAGTCCTATCTTTAAGCATGAGCTGGCTTGGAAGAGCCACCCAAACCATTCCTCTTCTAGCCTGGGGAGGCCTCAGCCCTCCGACCAAAGTCCTCTGCCTGCTTCACAGCCACCCACCTATCAGTGCTAATAATCACAGGCCTGTGCAGTCTGCGGTGCCCATCTGGTGTCATTGTCCCCTGGGGAGCCGTCTCACTGCTGGCTTTACTGTGAAGTCGTCGAAGTGGTGTTCTGTGTGTTTTAATAAACACATCAGGCTGTATATGTCAACCGTCCACAGCTAAGTAAGCTGAGATGATGCTGAACTGCTTTTGAAGGGCTATCCCCACTAGCCTTTTCCTTGTCTCACACTCTTAGTCTTTTGTCTTTAAAAATAAATATTAAATGCCATTCAAATGGAAGGCATCATCGTGGACTATTATCGCATTCATTATGTCAAAGAAGAGAGTGGATGGGACGTGATTGGCGTGTACTATCAGCACAGGGGCCCAACACCCTGTTTCTGTGGATCCTCATCTCCAGTTTCCTTCTCTGCTGCCACCATTGAGTTAGGGTTTAGAAAATTATCCCTCAATACAGGTACCAACAGAAATCATAAAAATCTTTTGAATCCATTTTTATGACACTATTATTAATCAGCATAAGTAGAAAGCAGAAGGAGCATAAGGTGGAAAGGGAACCCTCATGCACTGTTGGTGGCAATGTCAACTAGTGCAGCCACCGTGGAAAACAGTCTGGAGGTGCCTCGAAAAATTAAAAATAGAGCTACCCTATTAGTCAGCAATTCCACTCCTTGGTATTTATCCGAAGGAATGGAAATCACTATCTTGAAAAGATATCTGTACCCCTGTGTTCATTGCAGCAATATTTATAATGGCCAAGGTATGGAAACAGCTGAAGAGCCCGTGGACAGGTGGATGAGTAAAGAAAATGTGGTGTATACGCATAGACGAAGGAATAGTATTCAGCCATTAAAAAGAAGGAAATCTCATCATTTGTGAAAACACAGACGAACCTCAGAACATTATGCTAAGTGAAATAAGTCGGACAGAGAAAGACAAATACTGTATGATGTCACTTATTTGTTGATTCTAAAAAACAAAACACAACTGAACCCACAGGTAGAGAACAGATTGGAGGTAGCCACAGGGAGGCATGAATGTGGGGTGATGGTGAAATGGGTTAAAAAAAAATAAGTAAATATGTGAGTTGAAGGGGTAGATCCACATAACACTTTTAAATTAGGTCCTATCTGCAAATGAAATAGGCAATCAGATAATCCAAGACGAAATATTACTCTTCAGGGTTCTGCAAATTTTAAATTTGTCTAGTGGGTGTTATGTCATGGTTACTGTTTACGGTTTTGGTGTGTGCTGTAAAATGCAACTTAATGAATGTGTGGCGTTTTTAAAACTAGCGTGTAGCCTAAAGTGCTGAATTTGTAGCTGCTAATTTGGACTGTGAACAGAATTCCTGTTTTATAGCTTGCTCTATTGAGAAACAAATTTAATAACCTCTATTTTATAGATAACTTATTTATGAAGGATGACTAATTTTTAAATAGTCTAAGATTATAAGGGCTCCCTCCCCCCAAGAAGTGCATTTAAAATCAGATGGTCTCGAGTGAAAGGACAACATTTAGCGGACGTGTGTTTGTTTTCTGGCCACGCTTCCCAAAGGAAGGCTTGGCGGGGGGCAGGCCATCCGCTCGGGGACTGGCGCCCTCTGGGGAGAGTGACCTGGCCACTCCAACCCACACCGATGACATTTGCCTCCTTTAAAAAACAATTTAAAAAAATTTTTAAAAGATACAGGTCAAATCAATAGCTTTGTGTCTTTTAAGAGAGTTTGTTCTTTGTTACCAAACCAGAGTTTATATTTTTTGTTGGTATAAAATGAAACACTAACAAAAAACAGAAAAACAAAAAACAAAAAACTATCTACCCTAGGAATTTATTGCCTCTTAAAAGAAAAAAGAATTTTCTCCTTTTGATTTCTGAAAGGAGCTATCCATTTTCAAACTGGTTTATCTACGCAGGCCTCAAAGCATCCAGGTTGTGACAAGCCAATTGTCATCAGTTTGGTTTGGGTAGCAAAATGCCTCTCACTCTTCCCCAGACAGCACTCAGAATCTAAAGAGTGTGTCTTCTGACTGTGCTTGAGCCTTCGGTGTGGGTGTAAAGTGTAAATGACATGAATACTGAGCAAAGAAATGGGAATGCATGCTTCTGTGGTCACGGAAAACATCGAGTGATGGCATTTGCATTCTTGCTCAGATTTGAATGTTTGGGATAAATAGTTGCCAGAATGGTTCATGAATATACAATATTTTATATGCTATTACAAGTGGATTTTGCCTCTATGGCAATTGTTTTTTCTTTTACAATAATTGCTAAGCTCTAAAAAAAAGTCACAGGTATGTCTTTTTTTTTCTTTTCTTTTTTTTTACTTTTCTGCTGTGTAATCACATTTTAAAGGCAAGACACAGAGATTACATTTTTGCTAAACCTGCAGCTGTGAGTAGTCTCTTATCTCTTAATAATTCTCTTATCTTTAAGAATTATTCCTGCTCTTTTGCAATTTTTCCTTAAAGACACTGAGTTAGAGTCATTTACCAACTACAAATACAAAATGCATTAGGTTTTAACAGCAGATCTAAATTAAAAACTCAGTAACCTGGAACAAAGGGATGCCTTCGTTCATTTTCAAGCTAAAATCCCAGTTCCATTTTATTGTTTCAAAACCTCCCCTGTCGTCCACCAACTTCCTTCTGACTCCTTTGAGCTTTGAACTGTACCTTCACGGTGCCATAAATCCACATGTCACCGAGATCACTGTAATTTGCGTTAATTTCTTTCCAGCTGAAGTTGTCTGTCTTTGAAGACCTCTTTGCAATACTTAGAATTCACTCAGAAAAGTAATACTCGACTGAAAGATGTAAAACATAAATTTAAAAAACATGTTTTGGCTTTTATCTGAGGATGGAAAATAAAAGTGGTCAGAAGTCATGTGTGCCGTTCTGTGACCCAGAACTCACTTTCGAATGCTTCAGTCCCATCATTGTTCTAGGCAGAGCTAACTTGGCCGCCGGAAGCAGAAAGAAGAGCACAGCCCTGCCCTCACCCACCTAGAGACAAGGGGCCATTTTAAAGATATTGTTACAGGAGGAAATGGTCAGGATCATAAAATTGTCAACGCAGTACGTTCTCATCAGGACTTTCTGTGGGATGCCGGCAGGAAAAAGCGAAACCTCTCAGCTGAGAGGGGACAAGGGCCTGGCTGGCCCAGGTGAGGCTCACTGAGTGGCCCTCAGCAGGCCTTGCATACGGACGGTCCTGGTGAGCTGCAAGTGTCAAGCCCCTCTGCAGAGCCGTCCTGGGCGGGAGAGGGGTGAGAGAGGAAGCAGCGGACAACTGGGGGGTTTGTGAGGGGAAAAAGCAAACCGCTATTCTGTGAACCTGGAACTCTAGATCTGACCCTTTTTAAGGCGTCAGGGAGCTATCTGCCCAGTGCAGCATCTGTCTGTTGGGGCCACGTACACTCCTGTCTGGCCTCGTTCCTGGCACCCAGCTCCCTGCTTCCACCGCCCACCCTGCCCTTCTCCATGCTGCATCCTGCAGAAGCTGATCCTTCAAAGGAATTTGTTTTCCAAGCTTTAAAAACAAAATTACTGGGAGGGTAAGAGCAAACCCAAGCCTTCGGTCCTTGGGCAGCATGCCACCAAGCTCCTTGAACTCCAGCCCTGGGTTTTTGTATCCCTTTGAAATAGACACGGTTTGGGTTGAACCTGCACTTCCCAGCATCTGGAGAAGAGGAGGAAGAATTACCCTATTTTTAAAAGGAACTTTCTGGAAAGCGTACAAAACCTGATAATTAAAAAAATAAAAACCAAACCCTCAGCTGCACAAACAGCTCTTGTTGTCATCAGGCAAAGGTCTTTCAGGAGTGCCCACCTTCCTCCCCCAGAGGACAGTGAAAGAGGGCAGGAAACTTCACCAGTCGCTCTGTTTCCTAGCACAGTCTTTTCAATCACCTCCTTTGATCTAGCTGGGGGCGGAGGTGAGGGGCACCAACCTGCTTCGTGCCTCCAGCCCTATTTGTAAGCACTGTGTTATAAGAGGCTTTTCTCTCCCTTAACATATTTTTTTTTGAATCGGCGTGTACACATCTGTCTTTATACCCAGCCACTTCTCTGGCCCCAAACAAGTTCTCTGTGAGTTTCCCCAGCCGAGCTCAGTGGGGTCTCTGTCAGCTGCAAGATTTATGTCATCTTGTTCCGTCCTGAGAACTGTTCCTTCAGCTTTCCACATCTGGATTCAATTGGAAAGACATTAAGTGCACTGGAAAAGCATATTTTAGGGCAGTTCTTTATAGACACCCCGATTAAAGGAGCTGATGGCTGTTCAAGTGCAATGAGCGAAGACACCGTCGCAAAAGTAGAAAGCATGGCCTTATGGAAGAGCTGCCGGGAGCAAGACTGTCTCACCCGAGGATTCCATCTTTTCGGCTCCCTCGGGAGGGCAATGTGCCGAGATGCCTGCCAACCACGGGCTCTGTCTGGAAGCACAGGGTCAGCTCCTGGATGACTAGGCCTTTTTGTGTTTTCACGAAGGGCTCTTCTGCACCTGGTCCCCACAACCTTGTGTGCTGGCATTTGGGCGTGTCCTACACAAACGTTTTGGAGTACTGAGAGGGTGGTTGGTAACTGTGGATGCCGTCACCTTCTTGCCTCATCGTCCCCTCCAGGGGTGGCGATAGAGTCCTGGGGCTACCACACCCTGTGGTGTCTCCATACATAACAACAGAAGCATCTAGTTGGCTCAGAGCAAAGACGGAACACACACCGACTTGTGTGATTTTAGCAGAATTTCCCACTCCACAACATTCTCCCAACTTTGCATACACTAGTGGGTTTTAAATAAACACATCCAAGACTGAAGGCAGAGCGTGATCAGAGTTATACAAATGGTCTCTGAGTTTTCAGACTGGTGGCTGGTGTTTAAAAGGATAACGAAAACCAAGGAACAGTTGTCATCACAGGAATACCGATATTCTTCTTTTCTTAATGTGTTATATTTTGAAGCCCTGAACTTTCTAGATACTCAGAAGCAGCTGAAATTCTCCGATGTCCTACCTTACATGTGTTATGATTCGGAGGTCGATGGCATTTAGCTCCTGTCTTGGACTCTGTCTCATCTCATCTACAGTCTGGTGAAGCGGGGGCTCAACCTTTTTGGAGCTGTGGACCCGTGTCATGACCTGCTGAAACCTACGGGCCTCTTCACAGAGGAATACTTTTAAACTACACAAAATTAAAATTCCTGAGATTTCAAAAAGTCGTCAAAATATTTTAAGATTTCTGTGTCGTCGCAGTAACCATGTTTAACAGCACGTTGACTGACCAGATCTGGCAGTTGGTCCAATAGCTAAACTTCTACTATACTCCCAATACTAATACTAATTACTAATACTTCGCTAAGTTTCTGTTAGATGTTAACACATGTGGAAACTGTAACATCTTCCCTGTCTAAATGCAGAGCCCCCAAATCCAGAAGCCACCGCGTGTCCTTTGGCCCTTGTCCTGTGCCGAATAACTTGGTCACCGCTCACCTTTGGCGCTCCCAGCAGACCTGCTGCAAAGCTGTCGGCTTTCGGTGTTTGGGGACTGCGCCCGGCATGTCAGGACAGAGCAGGGACGGGCAGAGCACGTCCTCATGCAGTGGGCAGCGAGGGGACATCTGGGAAAGTTCTCTCCCTAGGCCCTAACCAGTTAGCCCTCCTCCAGCCGCATGGGCAAAGAGAGTGAAGGTGTCTGCCCACCGTGTCGCCGAGCAGGTGCGTCAGAGCCGAAGAAGGCTCAGGCCAGGAAGGGGAGAAGCCTCGCCTACCTCCTGGCTGGTCCACCTGCCGCCCACACCCCTGGCGGGGGGCAGACAGCGCCTTTAAAGACGACTGTGAGCACCTGCGGCCGTGGTCAGGGTCATGCAGCAGGGGCCTGCCCCGAAACGACAGAGGCCCTCGTTATGGGCTGGCGTGTGTCTCCCGCAAGTCCGTGTGTTGAAGTCCTAACCACCCCTCCCCAAACCCTGCAAGGTGACTGTATTTCAAGACCGGGCCTTTAAAGGTGATGATGTTGAAATGAGGCTGTCAGGGTGAGCCCAGGACGCCTGTGACAGCCGTCCTTGTGTGGAGAGGAGAGTAGGACACAGAGAGATGGCGGGGATGCGCACCCGCGGGCCATCACAGGCGACCGGCCTCCAGCGACTCGTGCCCGGTCTCCACTGACCTGGAGAGGTGTGGGAAGTGTTCCCAGTGGGCTCTGGGGCAGCCACGTTCAGGGCAGGCTGGTGTAGCCCTCTGCGGCCGCCCTGCCTCACTGTGGCTCCCGCGGGGACCACAGCATCCCTGACCCGGGGATCCCTGCCCTCCTCGCCCGCCCTGCACACGGGCCCTGCCTGGCAGTGGGGTGGGGGCCTTTGTCCACACATTGGTCAGTGGTCAGTGGCCAGCCCTGCTCACCCTTTACAAGAGCACAGGCAGCACGTTGCCCGAGTCCTCCCACGAGGCTTCAGTCTCCCCGAGCACCGCGCCCACCCCTGCTGGCCTGCACTGCCTGAGCCCTTGGGCACGTCCCTGTGCCCCCCACTCTCACGGGGCATCTCGGAGGAGGGGTGGTCTCCGCCTGTGTGTTCCTACAGCCCAGAACAACTGTTGGCACTGGGCCGCGCGCTGGGCACGCTGTGTATATCAGAGCAACAGGCTCATGTAGCCACCCACCCGCCGCATCATCCTCACCCTGCTGGGCTCCAGCACGGGAAACCGATAATCTGGGTTCAAGGCTGGGTCGGGCCTTTCACCAGCTCTGAGACCTCAGAAGAGTCCATGACCTCCTGCGACACAGCTTCCTGATCAAACTGGGTGCACATTCAGGGCCTCGTTTCTCAGCCCTTTGGGGACCTGTGTCTCCTTTTAGAAAACTTAAAGAAAAAAAATTATATGAGTTTTTTTCCCCAAAAATAATCCCTGATCCATGAACTCCTATAAACCAAGATGATTTTGCCAACCTTTCCTTTCCCTTGTTAAAACTCATTGATACCTTCTCCTCTCCTCCCATTTTCTCTCGTTAAAAGTTGATGGCAGCTGGGAGGGAGAGGACAAAGCTTGCAGCAGGCCTATCTTATAGTTACGGTTTCCGAATCTTGCTCAGTGGGCTCTGGGGCAACCAGCACTTTGTGTCTTGGCTAGTCCAGCATAAAGCGAAACTAGACTTGTGTTGGGGATGGGCCTTTGGTGGGAGCAAGGGAGAGGTCTGTTGATTCCTCAGTAACACAGGGGAGGTGGTCCTGTACAATTTTCAGCAAACTTTTTATCTTAAGCACCACTTACTTTACCAATAAAAATATTATTTCTCATCTCCCTGATGCTCTAAGAGGCACAGAGCTCCAACAAGCTGGGGATTCCAGAATTCTCCCAGCTACTACCCACAGCCCAAGTCAGCTCATGCTCAGTGTTCACACAAAGACAGACTGAGGGGAGAGGGAATCCTAGGTTACTCAAACTCAGGTCAAACTCACTTAATGGTGGGGGTGATTCAGTGGAGCTGCACAGACAGGTGTCAGCCTGCTCTGCTTAGAAACTGGGTATAAAAACCAGTAAGAAGACATGGCTCATCGCTTTGCAGAGCTCCATGTCAACTGGTGCAGACAGACACATAGATAATTTCAGTATCATATAAAACGTAGTAGTTGTCTGCACAGACATTTGGTCTGAGTAAAGGCCTGGGGTCAGTTTCCTGGAGGAGAGAAGTCGAAGCTGCATCTTAAGGCAAAAAGTCAGCCAGATTCAGATAGGTGGGGAGGCTGCTTGGTTCTAAGCAGAGGCAATGGAGGGAAAGACACAGGTAAGAGCGAGCATATACAAGTGGGGTAACCACAAGCAAGTTGAAACTGTAAAAAAGGAAATAAACTGGGAGAAGGGGAGTTGCCGGAGCTATGACTTGGAGTCGTTGGACGCCATGCTCTCAGCTCTGCCGTGTTGACAGGGAACCGCCAGGAGGGGCTCGGTTTAGAGAAGACAGATGTCTGGGTACCAACTTAAGGTAATGATGAGAAGCAAAGTCGTAACTGGTTTCTGCGGTGATCACAGTATTCTGTGAGTATGGCTTCTGTGAAAGGGAAGATTAAATACTGTAAATGAATTCCTCGCATGTATTCCTCTAAATCCCGAAACCAGTATTAACTGGGAAGTTCTCTGAGATGCCCAGTGATTTAGAAAAGACAATTGGATTTTTAGTGTTTACCATGATGAAGAGAAGGTGCAGGGCGTTGGCTGAAAGCATACCACCGGACGCCCTAACCAACGGTGAAGGTCATGGGACATTGTGGCAGACCTTGGGAGGGGAGGCAGGCTGGTTCATGGTCCCCAAAGGTAGGTAACATGGACCCTCACTTCATTTCTATGTCATGCTGAGGTGTCATGTCATCTAGCCGCCCGGAGGTGGGAGGAAACAGGAGAGCATTGCTAATTTCCAATAATTGTGGCTCCCCCACTCGTGGGGGGAATCAGAGCCGACACCCAATAACTGTGTCTCTCCCACACATGGCGGGGACTCAGAGCCATTGCCTCCCTTCCGGGCCCGGTGACTCAGCCCACCTTCCCATTCTCTTGAAAGCAGCTATTACCAAAACTTGTTACAACTTTTTTAGAAAGCAATTGGATAATATAAAAAATTTTTAATTTGTCTTATAGATGTATTTGCACAAATGTATGTACAAGAATATCCATTATAGCTTTATTTGTAAGAGCTAGAAACAATCTAAACATCTATTAGTAGGGGACTGATTAAATAAATGATGCCACAGCCACATTGTATAATATTATGTATGTGACATGAAAAGGTGTCCAGGGTATACTATTATTATGTTTAAAAAAAAAAAAAAGGAAAGCAAGTTGCAGAAGAATGAGCATAGTGATTCCACTTGAAAAAACAAAAAGTCCACCTATATATAAATAAGATATAATAAAATACCTACAGTAATGCATGCCCAAACGTTAACAGTGGTTATTTTTGTGGTGAGGGATTGGAGGTGATTAAAGGGTTATACAATATGGGGGACTTCTCTTAACATTGAAGTATTTTCTAAGTCTTACAATGAGAACTATTAATTTTACAATTGAAAATAGTAAATTTCCAAAAGGCACAGTTATGATTTTGTTGCTGTTTTTAATTTTTGTTTTGCAATAATTATAGATTCACAGGAAGTTGCAAAAATAGTACGGGAAGGTCCTATGTACTCTGTACTGTGGCCCTCACGATTCCATGTTCCTGCTTTGAGTGAAATCAAATGAAGACAGAAAGAATAAGTTTCTAGATTTTTATGAAATTCTATAACCCTGCTTATTGACCTATAGCTTCTGACTTCTTTCTGGGTAGATGAGGAAGTCTGGTTTGCCCTTGATAAAGGTTTTGGTTCCCTTTTTATTCTTGAGGTTGGGGTTCACCAAAGCCCTTCACCACTCCCTTTGCCTTTCAGGAATTTAACCTCTCCCTCCCCCATCAGAGCACCAAAGGGCATGAGGCAGGCGGTGTGAGGATGCTCCCGTGCAGATTTATTGCATGAAGACACATGAGAATTAAGGTAGTAGATGCCCCTTGCCTATGGTCGGCATGTTGTCCCTGTCCCTTGTGGAAATGTCTTCACAGGGATGCCATCTTTAGGAAGGGAAAAAAAACCAAACAGACATCTCTTGGCAATATTAGAGCATAGACAGCCAGTCTTAACATCGCCAGGCCACACTGCAGGGGTCTGTGAGCCAGTGCTCCACATCTACTGACTACAAATTGAGCATTGAGGCCCAACTCTGCCCTATTCTGGGGACTTACACTTTAGCGTGAGGAGATAGACATGCAAATGCCCCAGCAAGTGACTGCAAGAACGTGGTACCACTTGCGGTGGATTCTGGTGACTCACCGCATCTGCTTCCTCCGCTTGGCTCACAGGCGACTGGGTTACCTAACCTGGAGCTGGGTGCAGTCACGTCCGCGGAGTGTGAAGGCTTTCAGTCCCTGTCCATAAAGCCCTCCCATGCACTGTCTTCCCTCCTGCTGACTGATTGGCGAGGACCGTCACGCCAGGCTAGAGGAAAGCAGAGCCCCACAGTGGAAGGAGTCGGACACCCTGACCGACGAGGGTCTATGGCCCTGGAACACCCCCTTGGGCTTTCCATGAGCCTTGAGCTTCTGGGTGTGTGTTTAGCAATTAGCTGACCTTGACACACACAAGGCCAAGAAATCGCAAGTCACTCCCCGCTTTCGATGCAGAAAGGCTTCATAGAGGACGTGCTTGGCCATCCCTGTCTGACTTTGCATCTCAGACACTGGAAGTGCTGCTGACTTACAGATCAGGGTCTCACCCTGATACTTTTTACGCTTATGCCCATTCATTAATTTTCCTCTTTTGAAATATTTTTTACCCTCACTTGACTGACAATACTAGCTACGCAAAGGACTATAATTGCCTGATATCGAATTCCAAACAGCTTATGTTTCTAGCACCAGCTCGCCCAACTTCAGCAAATTCTTCTAGCTGTTTGATAATTTAATTCATTTCCTTTCCACACATTCATCCAAAAGGCCGCTTTTTAAATTCTGGCATGGTCACTCTTCCTCCTGGGCTCTGATACCACCAGAAGCTAGAGGGAAAACATTCGCGATATGCCTCCAATCTATTTCAATATACAGTTCTCTCCAACTGAATGTCAGGCATTTCTAAAGAATGCTGCTGGTTGATAGAATGTCCTTTGCCCAAGCTAAGGTTTTGATTTGAAATTGCATATTGGAATGCCTTGTGTTGCAATTTTCCCCAAATTTATAAATCTATCACAGATTCTCTCTCCTATCTATCTTGCCTCCTTAAAAGATTAACCAGTAAGAGTGGAGTTTAACATGATAGCTTTAGAAGGCAAAAGGAGAAAAATATTCTGCTTTTGAAAGGGAATGTACCCTAAGGGGAAAAAAGAAAATTCTCTGTCTCTTAATACACGTTGGGAACTGCCAGCTGTCATGCTTACAGCTTAAGATGGATTAGAGTTCCATCACCAATTGTCACATAAATTCTTATAATTTACATCTTCATCTGCAGCCAAGCAATTAGAAAAAAAAACTGTTTAGATATATTAGAATGTGTCAACTCTCTTAGAACACTAGCAGTTTCTTGAAACAACGTAGGAGAAATTTTTATTTAAGTACTTGGCAGACCTATCCCATATTCCCAAAAGTATACTAAATTTCTTCTGATTTGGGGGTGGAGGTAGGAGAAGGGGACCATTTGTGATCATAATTATTTAAACACGAAATAATTCTCTTTGATTATATTGTCTTCGTGAAGATGTTTTTTAGTAACTAGTTTAGAAACTAGTATTTTTTAGAAGATTATTTAACTATAGATTTAAAAAAATACTTTTAATAGAGTATCTAAAAATTACCAGATAAAGTGTGATACTATTAGTGATGTGTTTTTCTTTCCACTGTAACAAGAAGAAAAAGATACAGGTAACTTCATGAACTTTACAGTGACTTTGAATTTGTTAGTTTAAAAATATTAAGACTTTCTATAAAAAAATTAAAATGAACGACAATAAAATATTTTCCAATGTTGCAATACTATAACTGGCATAAAATAAGTTTACAACACATGAGGATATCCACATTGGAGACCTATCATGATATTAACTTTCTTCATTTGAAAAACCATTTAGCAGCTACTTACTCCAGCTGAATAATGAGCCTTTAAACGTCAAATGAATGGCTGCTTCTGGGTTTCAATAAATGGAGGAAAGTGATCTACTCCCTAATTTCCATAGGGAACATCTAAGAATTAATAAAATTATGTGTTGGAGGTGGCTAGACATTCTTGAACATGGTCACTGTTTTTAACCATTCATTCATTCTTTTCATCATTCCACCAATAAGTATTTATTGAGCCCGTGTTATTCTGGATGCTGAGTATGTAGCAATGAACAAAACAGACAAATCTCTGCCTTCAAGAACTCACATTCTAATGGGGGATGTGGATAATCAACAAGTTAATGGGTAAATATATCGTAACATTTTAGGAACAATAAGCACTAAAAATTAGGTAGTGTGAGGAGATGCAGTATAAGGGGTGGTGCAGCTCCTTTAGGTCCAGGGGTGGTGACAAGGGGTGACAAATTGGTCGTGAACTGGAGGAAGGGAGAAAGACAGCCATGTGAAGAACTCAGAGAAGTGTCCCAGGTCTAGGAAAAGCATGTGGAAGTCCCTCGGACGAGAATGAGCTCAGGGTTTGTGAAGAGCGAAGAGACTCTTCACAAATAGTATACTTTTGTGAACATTTGGAACTTTTATTTAAAAAACTAAGTACATTATGTGTGTGTGTGTGTGTGTGTGTGTGTGTGTGTGTGTGTGTGTACACATACTTTATATATATACATTGTATATATCAGGTGTCACTAAGAGACTAAGGAGACAGCTGGGGTTAAGGTGAAGGTCTCTTCTGGCCCCCTCCCTGCTGCAGGCTGACTGCCAGGATGGCTACCAAATGCCCCAAGAAAATCAGGCTCCCGCATGCCTCAGCCATTGAGAGAAGCTTCAAGGCCTTCGAGCCACCTGCATTTACCACCCAGGACTTTATCTTAATATAACCAAAGGTTCAGAATTAAACAGAACTGTATAGATTATGTTGTTTGACCATCACTCCCTGTTCCAAACTACCCCTTCCCCGTGCAATTCAAGAATACATTAAATTCAGTAAAAATGATGAAATAACTGCACTATGAGTTTTTACCAACCACATACTCAAACCCAAATGGAATTTCTGAATAGACTGAGCATGTGCTCACAGGTTTAGCAGGAATGCTTCTTATTCCCTCTGGATCAAAGGGTCAAGGGATCAAGAAATCCCAAATGGACCCTATTGTGGGGTCCTCCCACTTGGAGTTTCCAGGTGCTTTCTGTGTAGACCTTACACTGACCTGGGGACAGTGAAGCATAGATTGCTGACCTCAAAGGTAGCAGAAGCCAAAGCCCAAGTAATCGACATCTCAGAAAGACAGGAACTATCACCCATATTGGAGATGAACTGTGGGACAAGAGAACCTTCTCTCAGATGGATACATACAACCCACCCCTGTTTTCCTGGGATCGTTTATCCCCTGGTATGTTGGTCACAGAGCCTGTGGGTGAGGACATGAGAGTGGGAGAGAGCCTTGCTGGAGAGAAGCCTTGGAGAGGCCTGCATGGGGGGAAAGTGAGTGAGGGCACGACAGTGACTTAGAGAACAGAGAGAAAACAGAAGGAAGAAGTGTGTCTGTGAGCAGTTGTCTGGCTGGGCTGCTTCGGATGGAAGCTGGTGGGTAATCTAGCAAAGGGTATTCCTTGCAGACATTCTGTAAACACACTGTGATGATTTCAAACAGGAAAATGGCTCTGCCAGCCCAGGTCTGACCACCTGCCTGGGAGACAGGACATAAACATGTCAAGGACGAGTTGTAGTTCACAGAGGCAAATGGCAAGGACTGGGAGACAGGCCAGGAATGAGGAAAGTTCGCCTTGAGACGTTGAAAAGACTCAGGTGTCTCCAGCAGACAGGAGGTAGACCAGGGCGGGAGATGCATGTGGACAGGCTTCCAAAATGTCAGGGTATCTCTGGGCCAAGTGGCCTGGGATCTCGCTGCCAAGAATGACACCTGCCAGGTGTTCCTGAGGCTGGTGACTGGTCTGCTGTTTGGCTGGTCTCACTCTGGGAAACACACTATCCTGAAGTAACAGTAAATGAGGTTGCACAGTCAAATGGAGCCAGCTGGTGGAGGGCCTTGAATGCCGGTCCAAGGATGTGGAATGTCGTCGTGAGCCTGGGAGTAATCAATGACTTTGGATTAAAGACGAGGCATAACGATAGGTGTTTCTTAGGAAACGAGATGGGTGAGCAATGTGCTAGAAAAGAATGAATGGAAATGTACAGGAAAATGGACATAAGTTAGTGTGGAGGTAAAGAGTATAAAGAACGTTATGACCGGATGGTGGGCCAAACAGAGAAATATGTGTAACGAAAGCCTTTGTTTATTAAACATCACTGTGGTCCAGGCATGAACCCCTGGAACAAGCGGGTGCAGTTAAGAGCTGTGGCCTCTAATTTCCTAATGCTGAGAAAGAGGCTCGCGGAGTTCAAGGGACTTGCTGGCCTGCGGTACAGCTGGCATCTTCATCTCGGCCTGACAGACTCCAAATGCCATGCCCTTCTACCCTCCTTCTCTGGGCAGTGGGAGAGTGTATTAGTCTTCTCTTGCTGCTATAACAAATCAACAGACTTGGTGGCTGAACACAACAGTAATGTAGTTCTGTCAGTCAGACGGGGGCCTCACTGGACCAAGTAAGAGCAAGGTGTCGGCAGTTCTCGTGGAGGGCTCGAGGGGTGAACAGGTCTCACCTTTTCCAGCTTCTAGAGGCCACTCGCATTCCGTGGCTCGTGTCCTTCTTCCTCCGTCTTCAAAACTAACACCATTTCATTTCTTTGACCATTTTTTCCTGGCCACATCTTTCTCTCTGACTGAAGCCAGGAAAGCTGCTCTGCTTTTAAGGTATTATTATATTGAATCCACTTGGATAATCCAGGATAATCTCTCCATGTCAGCGTTCACACCTCAGTCCCAGAATTACTCATCCGCACAGTCACTGTTGCCATGTGAGGCAACATGAGGGGTGACGATATGGACACCCCTTGGGGATGCGAACACCCCTCGGGGACCATCCTCCTGCCCAGCCCAGAGCGCGATGCTTGCTTTGTACTGACGCCGCGTTTTGGTGAACGCCATTGCAAAGGGGGCTTTTGTCGAATGGAAAGTCATTTAATAGAGGACAACACAGGAATGGAGAAGTTAATGATGTTGGTGACACAGAAAGAGCACGGTTGGGGGACAACGTGGCAGCGTGAATGCCTCTGCTCACATTTGTTCTGAACGCTCTGAAAAATCTCCTTAGCCCAGTCAACCCCACCTTCAGTTCGACTCTGTGTTATTGTCAAGGTAGGCAGAGGCATGGATCACCCCACACTGGAGCCCGACCGCAGAAATAAAGGTGATGACCACGTCTGGAGTTTAAGTGCCCACTTTTGCACTTCTAGAGTCAAGATTCCCATTCTTTGCTTTAGCAGGCTGTCTCAAACATGTGAGTCTGTCGACCCCCATCCCCTTTTTTTTCACAGTGAGTAGCCACGACCTTACCGGGCTGACTGATACCACTTTGTTCCCAACGTAAGCCACTCTATAAAGCACCGATTTTATGAAAATTACCTCAACCGGTAGGATTACATAAGCGTAAATAGAAAGTGCAGGCTGTAATGAAATTATTAGAAAGCTGGCAGCAAATGGTTTCATTAAAGCTCAGAGTAATCCTTTTCTCATTTCATTTTTAAAGTCCTATCGTTGATTCATCTCAAATGTAATAGACTGAGAATCTTATTATAATGTGATAAAACTTAGAGATACAGTTTTCTCTTTTTCTCTTATTTTATATAGAGACTTGGCATTTGTTATAGATCCTTCAAAGCAAAAAAAAATGATATCTTAGAAACATTAAAATTCAAATTCTTCTGGTTTTCCATCCGTTTAAATTATTTAATATTGAGTCAGTCTCAAAGATCATTGGGATGAGGAGGTAAGAGAGTCCTCAACTGCAAAGAAAGACTTTGCAATTCAAAACCTAGCATTTTTTTATTAAAGGAGGCTGATTCAATGAGCTGCATCTGTGACCACTGGTGTCATCTGAAATGAGTCTAGCAGTTAGATCTGCTCCACAGGAGCAAGCACATTAGACAAAACAAAACCAGCCTTGAACACGTAAGAGTGAAGGCCACATTCGGACTTCATGATGACCATTGACTTCAGGCTGTGGAATCGGTGGGAAAAGTGTGACAAGGAAGAAAGGCAAATAACACAATCCATTGGGCATCATGTTCAAAGACTCCCAAAGAGCCATGTGTCATAGGGGATGAGTCTGAATTCGCATTTTGCTTATGACGACCATCATTGTCATTCAGAGAATGACTTAATACTGCTACACTGATATTGCAGACTATCTAATTCTTGAAGAAGGAAATGGGAAGAATAGGCATTGGTTTCAACACAATTTGCTAATTGCTAAGTGACAAAAGGAAAGTTAGAAATTATAGAAATGCTGGACTGTCCTCCATTTCGTAGACACACGCACACATTCACATACAGGCGCACACACGCACATACAGCCGCACACACAGACATGTGCACACACATGCACACACGGACACGTGAGAACCAAGACCAACAGACAGGCATGGAAAGTATCTTACTGGCATCGTGTTTCTGGCATTGCTATAACTACGCACAAAACAAGCGACATGTGAAATGGTAGCGACATCTGTTCTAGAACCTGTGACACTTTACTCACAAAACAGTTGTAAGATCTTTCAGGGGACAAAAATATTTCTATGTATCTATGCAGATACTCTCTTCTAAGGCACATACACGCACACAGAAATATAAGCTCTGAGCTGAAAAGATAGGAAAAAGAAAAAGAAATATCTTTCACTTCTTTAAAATACTTTAATTTTTCTCCTTTCAAATAAAGCTTCATGTGTTGCCTTGGATATACTTTTTTTTTAAAGTTCCAGAACATGTAAACTGTCATAGAGCTAAAATTTAAGATTTCAGTTTGTAGGCTGTGGTAGCATATGTGGGGATGCTGAGTGAGTTTGTTATGATTCAGTAGAAAAACATTTTCTGACTTTGGAAATGAAATCATTTAGTTGTCTATTTGTTCATGGCCAAAGCCATATAGAGGGCTCTGGGTACTTAACATTAATGTATCTTTGAAATACTCGAATACACAGTGCATGGGAAGTTACATGCACTTGGTTTTAAGCATCACTCAGGATGTTCCTCAGGAAGGAACCCAGATTTTCCTCCTTCCCACAACTCCCCAAGATTTGCTGACACTGATCACACAGCCATTTGTCTTTGCTGAGAAGGGAGCTACAGATGGCATCTTGTCATCTGTCCCCTCCAGGGACAGACAGTGGAAGACTCGCTCCTTACCAGGCTTCCAATATGTCTCACAGATGAAGATTATTTGATTTTTCCCTCACCAGGTGTCCTTATTTACTATTTGTAGCATATTTACAATAATATTTACAACATATTCTTAATTTTTTTTAAGTAACTGGCCTCTGGCATTCATTCAATTCATATAAACATGGGGATTTCATTGATTTTATTGTCTTCTGGACAGATTTGGAGGTACAGAGGAAAACGTTTTTGTCAAAGCCACTCCGTTATATATTGTCCTTTGAAATGACTGATAATTGAGTCTTGCTAAACAGAAAGTGGCTGATTCAGGCATTGCTGCATAATCCTATTGTGGGCATTTTGCTGTAGGAAGTGAAGCAAAACCATCTCGTTCCATGGAAATTTTTAATCTGTAAAGTGTCCTTTCTGGGGAACTAGTGGGTGGTGAATTGGGGGTGAGAATCGGGGGAGAGCCCTGATTCCTCACCTAGGGCTGAGATCAGGAAGAGAGGGCGTTCTGCTCGTCCCTGCCCATAGGAGGGGTCACCTGGTCGGCACCAGTGTGTTTAGCTTTCCTAAACACACTGGGCTTCTCGCGCTCCATAAATCACAGCCAAACTCTTTAAAAAAAAAAATGATTAAAAAATTTTTTCAATACAGTTGATAGACTATTATATTAGCCTGCAGTATAGTAATTAAACATTTATATAACTTACGAAGTGATCACTCCAATAAGTCTAGTACCCACCTGGCACCATACATAGTTATTACAATGTTATTGACCACATTTCCTATGATTCGCAGCTGAACTCTTCATTCGCTTCCTCTTTCCATTTCACTTTTGCAATCCCAGCACCTCCTCCCACTGTGGGACCCTATGACCCACAACCCCAGCCAGACCCCGAAGCTTGTTTCTCCCTCCTACTAGCAACCACAAGACGGTGGGAGAAGAAAAACTTCCAAGGAGTAGAGGGGAGGGGCAAGTCAAGAGAGCGAGACTCAGTACCCAGGTGACCATGCTGAGGACAGTCCTGTGGGTTAAGAAATGGAAAATTGATTGAGTCATTGAGTAATTCTAAGTGACAACATGATCACGCTAACTGCTTAGTTTTAACCCAGACGGCAAGTGTGATAGAAATGCTGAACGAAGCCTCAGGAGCCAATCGAGGGTCTGCAGAGAAGGCTGGAAACCGACTGTGTGATCATGCAGAATGGTAAACCCCTTTCCCAGGAAATGGAGATTTTAAGTCGCCACTGTGGGAAATGACTGACAGCGTGAGTATGGGGGAGGGGTGAGAAGCGTGGTTTTGCAAGAACGACTTCCGAAGGAGTCGCCCGGGACCCGGGCTGACCGTGAGTGGTGCTCCAGGTTGGAGGAGATATTGTGAGGCGATCATGAGCGTGGGCTGCGTTTGTACCCCTGCTCGGCCACCTCCTGGCTGTGTGACCTGAGGAGGTGCCTGAATTCTTCATGGGTAGGCTAATCTTTCTGGCAGGGCTGTGGTCACATCTGAGGTCACCCAGGTAAAGTGCCCTGTCTCACGATTGTGGCAGAATGATGTTCATCAAATGGTAGCTCTTACTGTTTACAGAGAAGATAAACCAAGCGTCCTTATTGCTTTTTATAAGTTAGCCAGAAGTCCTCTCATATTTATTAGCGATTGTAGTCAGAGTTATCAACAAGATGTGGGTTGATTATCTCATCGGGTCGATAAGGGAATGTTATTTTGGAAGCCTTTAAAACATACCTGTGGAGGAAAGCAGCCATGCAAGAATTCTGAAAATCCGTTCATGGCACTGAGTGAAAGAGCACACCGCCATTCCAGCCTGAAGGACATTCTTTGAGTGACGACAGGCATTTTGACAGCACATGGGGACATGCCTGACATGTTGATACCATCATCCAGGAGGTTTTGCAAGATCTAAAACATCAAACCTGCTACCTGAGACCTGGCCTTTATCTCCTACGTGCATCTCTCCTTAGATGGAAGAGAGCAGGTACCAACGGGTCCTGGACTCGTCGGAGCAAGACTTCTGGTTCCTGGCATTTAGGCAGCGACCATTAGCCTGTAAATGTTGTTGTTGTTGTTTTTTTTTTACTTCAGTTTTGGTTGTCATTTGGGCCTTTTAGGTGTTAACACAGAACCAAGAAGCTCTGAGACTCTTAAGAGTCTCTTTCAGCAACCAACCCCACACTGTAAATTTCAGTTTCCGGACACTGAATAGCTGTCTGTAACAGTCCATTTGGGAAGAAATAGATAAAAATCAGCATTCCTGCCAATAATTCACTTATGAAGAGATCAGAACAAAATAGTTGCTTATCTGCTCAAAACTGCAGATTACACAAAGAACTCTAAGTCCACCAGCCCACCCCGTGAAGGTGTGCTATCTGGCAAGGTCAGCCATGGAAGGGTCTGCAAAGCTCAGCAGCGAGTGAGCCTGGTGCTTAGCTCCACACCTGTGCATGTGAGGTGGGATGCCAGAGTTCACATTCACGTCCACACCCACAGGACCGTTCTCAGCATAGCCACCTGGGAAGGCTGGCCAGCCACCTCTGCATTTCAGGGCTTTTAGGGACCTCAGAGGTCACCTAATTGGATTTAAATGAGAGTCAAATAGCTGCAAATGTATGTTTTTGGGGAAGGGAATTGTACTGATCTGAGTCTTTTGAGGGAGTTTAGGTTTTGAAAGATAGGAACTTCACTCAAAGCCAAGTCTAGAGAATAATGTAAAGGATCAGGATGGACAAATGAAAAGCAAGGCGAGGCCATAAAATGGTGGCACAGGGCTGCTCTGGTGACTCTCAAAGTGGGTCTGAGGGGTGATTCCAAAGTCACCTGGACAAAGGACGCTCCTCAGACTGCTGGCTTGGGCGTGACTTCTCAGGGGTGGACAGAAAAACTCATGTTCGGGCCTTTAAAAGTGTGCACATTCTCTAGCCCAGAAGTTCAGTCTCTAGGAGTTTCTCATAAGGAAATTATTGAGATGGTACACGAAGACTTAACTGTTAGGAAGCTCGGTGCTGTGTTAATAACATCTTAAAAACCAGGAGTGGCCTGAAGGTCCAACAGAGGGACCGGCTGAACATAGGACACATATGGTCCATGGGATACAGAGCAGTCTGCGAAATGATGCTACCGAAATGTTTCCATTGCTATGGAGAACTGCTTATGTGCAATGAAAAGAGCAGGTTCTATGACAAGGTAAGGTGTAATTCAGGTTCAAGGGTGTCCAGATGCGGAGGGCATAGAAGAGGATGAAGAAAGGCAGATACCAAGTTGCAATAGCTAATGGGACTGACCGTGACTATTTTTGCTTTTTTTTTTTTTTGCCTGCCTACATATTATGATTTCTCTGCAATGAAAAACTGTTTTTACAATAAAAAGTAACAAAAGGAAACATCAGAGAGAGGAGAAAGAGGCGCTAATATCCTGAAAGAGGAATTACAATGAACCTGCATTTGTTTGTTAGAGCCGCCATAACTCGGAGTGGCTTAATCAACAGGAAGTCATTGTTGCAATCCTGGAGGCTGGAAGTTCAAGGTCAAGGTGTCAGCAGGGTTGGTTCCTTCTAAGGGTCATGAGGGAGAAATCAGTTTCCTGCCTCTCTGAGCTTCTGGTTATTTGCTGGCAATCTCTGGCGTTCCTGGCTTAAATTTCCCTTTTTTATAGGGACATTGGTCATATTGGATTGGGGCCTGCCCTACCCTCATATGACTTCATCTTCATTAGTTACATTTGCAATGGTTTTATTTCTAAAGAAGGCCACATTCTGAGGCACTGGGGGTTGGTACTTCAACATATGAATTTGGGGGAAGACACAGTTTAACCCATAACAGTACCCCAATGAATAGACACACTGCTTCAACCCCGTGGAGGTTAGTCCCAAGGTGCCACCACCACCTGTCCTAGCCGCTGTGTGGTACGAGCGGAGACCTAAGTGAGGAGAGGTGGGTGGGGCACGGACACCCCTGAGGACTCCAGGTTCAAAGAGACAATGTTGAAAACAGAGATCGTGAGCAGGGCCTGCCCTGCCCAGCATGCCCAGGTCAGGGCTGCAGACCCGAGAGGGTATTCGGATTAGCACCTCTGAGCCAGGGAGACCAGCATAGAGATATGAGAGGACAAATAGTCTAAAGAAAAAGAAAAGGACATATTGTTACTTTTGGTTTAATGAAGGAGTTGTGATTAAAAAAAAAAAGAAAAGAAAGACCAAGAGAGAAGGGAGAAAAAAATATTACGATTACATAAAAATCTGCACACAGAGATTTATAGTGGCTTCATTCATAACCCCAAAAACACTTGGAAGCAACTGAGATGTCCCTCAATGGGTGAATGGATAAAGAAGCTGTTGTATATCTATACTGTGGAACATGATTCAGCAATTAAAAGGAGATTAGGTATCAAGCCATGAAAAGACATTGAAGAACCTTAAGTGCACATTATTAAGTGAAAGAAGTCAGTGTGAAAAAGCTACTACTGTATGATTCCAACTATATGACATTCTGGAGACAACAACTATGGAGATTTAAAACGGGAGTAGTTGCTGGGGATTTGGGGGGATAAGGAGAGATGAACAGGTGGAGCACAGGAAATTGTGAGGGAGTAAAACTATTCTATATGCCATTGGAATGGTTGACATATGACATTATGCATTTGTCAAAACCCGTAGAATATACAACACAAAGAGCGAACCCTAATGTGAATTATGAGCTTCAGCGAACGGTAATATATCAACGTTGGCTCCTCAGTTGTAACAACCATATCCTGCTAATGCAGGATGCTAGTAATAGGAATATTTGTGTCAGGGTGAGGGTAGGAGGTGTGTGGGACTCTGCACTGCCTGCTCTGTTTTTCTGTAATCGTAAAAACCACTCTCAAAAAATAAAGTCTATTAACTTTAAAACCGCAAAATATATTACGAATAAAAAAATGTAAATGGGCTCGTACACTTACTCAGCCACCCAAAAGAGGTGTGGGCAGATAAAAAGCCTGGGCAATTGCAAGAGCTAGCTCTCTTTCAAAGGCAGTTGAGAAGATACAGATGACCGGAAGTGTGACCCAGCAGGATCTCCAAGAGTCAGACAACCCTGGTGACTCACACCTACCTCAGACTCCACAAAGCCCTTCTAATGGAGCTTAAAAGTGGAGAGGTGTCGGGGAGGGAAAGAAGAACCAAATTCTTACTCAAAGAAATAACCGTTTGGAACACACACACATGAATGTAAAAAAGAAATAACCGTTTGGAACACGCACACACGAATGTCACGTGGATCTTATCAGCACTGCATTTTTGGTGCCTCCCAGCTATCCAGCAAGGCTCCACCAACCTGTCAACACCCTTCAGCTCCCACACATTATGGGCCTAGCAACACCTTGGGAGGCTCTGCCCTGGCCAGGCCTGTCACCCCAGGGCTTTTACGAGCGTGAATTCTCTCTCTTCACAGGTACCATCCCCGTAGTATGCACGAGTGTCTTCCATCTGTTTCTCTGCTCACTTGCTGTGACGTGGTTGGGGCTTGCTGTCTATAGAATTGAATAATAATACCTTCGTGCTAATTTTGGAAAGAGTACAGAAGTTGGAAAAGTCTGATGTTTTCACATCCGAAAAAGAGAATGTGTAGTTTCAGTAAAGTGAGGAGAAGTCATACAAAGTCATCATGGAAGTATATTACGTTTATACAAGGTGTTCCTACATTTGCAGATAAAACGTTGTTTTACAAAGTTACGGATAAGGGATAAGGCGTTCCTCTCTCTGCCTCCCCCATCGCAGACCAAAAATAAAAATCACAGTATATGCATTGCTCCGTGGTGATCCAGCCTTTTAAACGTAATTTTCCGGAGTGATGCAAAAGAACATTTATTTAGACCAATGAAAATGGTAGCCTTCACCATATATCTCAGCTTTCTTTTACAAATACCTGTTTATTTCTTTAAAGTCAGTGAATGGATCTCTTTGTTAGTCTGTGTTTGTTTTCATTTTCAGGCAGCTTTAAGTGCCTTGAAACAATTTTCTGAGCAAGGACTGGATCCAATGGAAGGGACGATGAATATTGAAAAAGGTTCTCTTGAAAAGTGAGTAAATCTTCTGTTGTATTCTTACATTTATAATTTTGTCACTGTATAAAAAAATAAGATGTAGATAATAATAATGTGAAAAAACTCAAGACAAAAATATCTATGTCTTACGAAATTATTCACAATACGATTAAATGCAAACAAATGAGAAGCAGCATAAATGGTCGTATTCATTTCCCACACTGTGCCTGTGAAAGTTTTAATCTGCTAATTGGCAATCACTTCTGCATTTTACTGCCTTTGTTGGAAATAGTGATGTGAGTTTTGTTGACTGTGGATACTTGGCAAAACTAACAAAAAATTGTTGTGCACATCTTACTATTGAGCATCTTCTGGCTAAACCAAACGTTTTCTGAGACGAAAATTTTCACTCGCGATTCCTGCTAAGTTGTGAGCACAGCAAAGAGAAAAGGAAAAGGAGGTGGGAGCAGGCTTTCTCTCCCCTTGGCTGCATTTTTTTTTCCATGTGGTTTTATAAAGCATGACTACACGTTGCCCCAAAAATGTGGCTCCCAAGGTCTGTAAAGGCAAAAATGCAGCTCTAATAAGTCTTTCTGAGATCTAGCTCATAGCTTTTTTAATGACATTGAACATGAGGTCTTATCTGAGACTGAATTTTAGGTCCCTCCAGAGACTCAATTTATACCAAAGAAATTGAAAGCAATTGTATTTACGTGGCGGAATTCAAATTCCTTCAGAGCAGTAATAATAGCGGGTGAGGTTTCAGGACACACACAGGAGATAGCATTTTCAGAATGAAAAAAAATAGATAACTCAGGACGTAAAAAGCAGATATGCTCATCCTACAGTTGAAGGTGCATATCCCCAACCCAATACTTGGTCATTAATATTTAAAAGGTGAGAGCGTGAGAAGAAAACATTTGGTAAACAGACATGGAATTTTAAGTTGTCTATAGATTGGCAACCATTTATAAGCTAATTTAATCAAAAACATTTCCACATGATCTCATCAGTAGACTATCTGAACATAAATATTGTTGTTTCGCTTTAAAATGTCACTTTGGTGGTGACCTTTGAATCCTGTGTGCCATCTGCTAATAAACATGTCTGAAGACGTGCAACTCTGGACCTTCAGCTCTTGTTAATGTATTAATCTTCCAGACAAGGCCAGCATCTGGGAGAGAAAGCGGACAATAAGCAGACACACCCGGCCTCCATCACTCAGGATGGCAAGAAATCAAAGTCAGTCATCTAGCAGCACCCAGAACGACGGCTGCCACTGCATCCTTATAAACCTGTCAGCACGCACGAGGGTGTCTGTGTTCAAGGAAATGAATGACTAATACCATTATTTGAGTCTTATGTGAAGACAACACCATTCTAACACAAGAGATAATATACATAGTACTGTTAACTGGGGAAAAAAAAATCAAACTTCGTGCATTTCCCGTGGAACTTGAGATCAGATCATAACTCATTTGCCCAGAGGCAGCAGAAATCTGATCCTGCTACTGGAGCTTAAAATAACAATGAATGAAAAGTGTTAGAAGCAGAGGTAAAATTTTTAAATGATTAATAGAGAAATCGAGTTTGGTTCTGTCGTTCCTAATGTTTTGTCGTGGCACTTGTGTTCAGTTATATTCTCTCTCCTCTCTCTTTCTCTCTCTCTCTCTCGTTTTCAATAATGCTTGACGATTCAAAAATTAACCGATGACGTGCTGTGGAATGTGACGGTTGTTGTCTTCATATAGAGTCACACAGTTTCTCTTTTTATGCAGATATTTGTAATCTTCATCCTATATCAATACGAGTAACTTTAAGGCACACTACTCAAAGATGTATGCAAACAAACATGGTTTAAATCAGGTCAGATGTTTAATTAAAAACATGAAATAACATTAGGAACAACTAGTCTCAATATACTCCAGGAATTTAAAAAATAAAAGTCACTTGTGGGTTTTGAGCTGCATCATACTCTCAGCCACCAAGGAGGCGTCTTGCCTCTGCAACCATTTCCCCAGATTCCACGTTCTGTTGTGGAAGTCGCACCCACCCCCATTTGTGTCTTGTAGCCACTCACTGTTTGCATCGAGAGTGTTTTTAATAACTGCCTCTGGACTTGGGACAGTGGCTAGGATCAAAATAAATAATGTCACGCCGGGGAAGGGGGAGCCTGTTGGGGGAGCTGTCAAAGTCTCGCCAGCCTGTAGCCCGTCACGCTCCGGGCCAGCATGCCGGAATCCAGCGTGTAGCAAACGCAGTAAAAATTTGGTCAGTTTCTGTGTGAAGTGTTGTTATTGTTGTTCTTTTCATTCCCTCGCTGTCATCTCTTAAGAGTCACCTCAGTGAAACCCATCCCAAAGGCCACCACCCAGCCTAGTCATCCTGTGCAGCAGTGTGACATTAGAGGCTATCCGTGCCACCGGCCGTATCTTCGAAACTGCAGCACTGCCTCCTGGGTGGTTCCTGACCAGCCCGGCATCATTGTTCAGGCTTTCTCCTTATTGATTAACAGAGGTTGTGCAATGTGAAAACACCGTATGCTCTAACCGCTCGCCCAGCATGACAATAGGAATATACTTATGTAAGGTTTCACAAGCAAAACCACCGCACATCATGATCTGGCTGACTCACGGGCGACAGAAGAGTAAACAAACAGCAGCATAAGGAAATAACTCTGGGGTTGTTTTTAGTGATCCCCATGTGGGGAAGTCTGCCAGTAAGCGGGAGGGGGGGATACGGGTGGGGCTGGTGCCCTTGTTACGTAAAGCAGGTCTTGGTGGAAATAACAGCACATTTGTAAAGCTGGGGTTCACAGAGTCAGCCAGATTGAACAGTACATCCTGCTGCCAAGCACCAGGTAACAGACCTAACTCATCCCCTCGGGAGGGGACGGGCCCCCCTCCCCAGGCTTTCACTGCAGAAGCAGGATCCACGGTATAGATAGCACTGACGTGGCCACTGGGGCCATGGGAGAATGAGGAGCACGGGGCACAGGCAAAACTACCCAGTTTTCACGAGCCGAGTCTTGAACTCCTGAGCTGTGTGGCACAGGTCACCCACCCTCAGAGTTGCCGGATCTCTGCGCCCACCAGAGCCGTGGAGGTGGAGATATAAACTGGCAAAGGACTTCGAGTTTAGGGGAGGGGTATTTATTCCAAATTATGTCCCATCTGCCTGCTTGAAGGGCCCGGCAAGGCCTTCAGGTATTTCCCAGAACAGCAGCCCTTGCTGGGAACCCCGGGTTTTCTTTGGGTTGAATTAGCAATGCAAATGATGGGTGGCCTGCCATCTTGTCCCTCAGTCCCTGTCCCTCACAGGGACCTGCTGTGAGGATGTGTCGCAAAGCACAGTGTTATATATCATTAGGCAGGAAACCATTAAGTGGATTTATTGAAAGAATGTTTTTTCAGCACGAGGAGATCTTTTTGATGAAAAATGGAACCCATTATTCTTTAAAGGACACAGATTGACTTATCTCCTTTATCAATTACAGTGTCTGCTTTCAGCTTTCCTCAATCAGCACCCGGCTTTGTAGTCGATTCCCAGTGCCGAGGCCAATGCGGTTTATAAAAAAGGTTTGTTCTTGCGTTTTAATTGGAAATGTAATATTGTGCTCTGAAGCTCTGACCACTGCTCTTGGGGACGACTTGCCAAAGATCAGTGGCGAGATAGTATCGATCAGGCTGTGACAAGGACATCCCTCCCCTCTCCTGGGGCGACCTCTCTGAGTGGTCCTAGTTCTCCCGAGCAAGTATGCTCAACAATGTTGTTTCTGTCATTGTTTTTGTTTTTATTTTGACAGCTTCAACCAATTTCCTGCAGCATAACTTAAAAATATTTTAATGAAAAGCTTGCACTACTATACAGTGTTTTTTCGGACTCCTGATAACCTTGGGAATGTGATCCAGACTGATCGATTGGTGTTTAAATTCTACCACAGGTGAGTCATCACTGCACCTGCCCACAGTATGTTCTGTAGCTTTTAATTTCCAACAGCTGCTTCTTGTCATGTGGCCAAGAAGGGTGGAAAACCTAAAGGTTTTGCACACAGAGGTAAGAAGTCATTGATGGCAAAATCAGACGTGGCTTTGTCTTTGGGTTTCCCCTAACCTACCCCTATCCCCATTATACTGGTACCTGACACATGTCTATGATATGTTGAATAAACAGACAAATAAACGACCTATCGAAGGGGAAGATAAACCTGTTAAAAGAACCAAAATTTAAATCTCATGGCTTATGTGACACAGAGATAGGCACTCATGATAATATGTGACATTAATGTTGACAAGATTGTTGTACATTTAACCTTCAGGAGACGGTGGCGTTTCTTAATTAAAAGCAGGGCCCCAAAAGCCCTCACTTCAGAGGACTCTGGACTCGTGGAGGCCCACTGCCTTGCCCCCTGTCTTCTCCTTTCTTCATTTACACCCCTTCCCTAGGCCAGCTGATTTAATTCCAGTCCCCACCCCCAGATACAGCCTACATTTCCACAGTTGCAGATGTGCATCTTCCCTGAGGAGGGACACTATCTGGCTCAAAGTGAAGACTGCCCTAGACTCGGTCCATGGCAACTGCTTCGTTCTGGTAGACAGCGCCCCAGGGCCATTTCACCTTTTTGAGACTCATTTAAGACTTACCTCTCTGGGGAAGCCTTCCTCTTACGTTCTAACCTCTTAACCAGAAGCTCCTGTGACTGAATCTCCAGCACACTCTGATGTATGTTGGGAATGCAGAAAATAAATAAACAAAGGAAACTACTTCGCCCTTGAGAACCCACATTCTAGGTCGAGGGAAAGACAGACAAGGAAATGGTGCAGCGTTTTGTGGAGCATTCTGTGCTCAGAACCAGAGCGTTGTATCTCGTCCATCTGCTTAGGTATCGCACTATATTCTGGCGATGCTGTCAAAAAGCCACCATCTACTTTCACTCTAGTAGAATATATTATCTTACCTCCACACACCCCAAATGTCTACTGACTGACCCCCACCACTAGCCCCAATATACATGTACAGGTAAAGCTCTTTAAGCTCACCTGCGCTGAGGAGACTGATCGATTGAATTTATTCCTCATTGTATCTCCTGGCCTGGTGATGGTGCCTGCCTTAAGATGGTAAATACTCAATAAATGTTTGCTGAATAGATGAATGACCCTAAAACCCTGCCACAAAGGATTTTCCAGCCTGTCCTGGATGCATGGACAGAGAAGTCTGGCCTGTTGAATAGAGCCACCTGTCTAGGAATAAACTTCCGGTTCTACTTCTGTTAATTATGTAGCCCTGTTGAAGTCATTTAACATCTTCAAGTTTCAGCTTTTTATCAAAAAAAAAATAGAAATAAAAATATGCCAAAGTATGTCATCTATTTTTTAAAGTATACAAGTTGTTAAAGTAAACACAATATTTCAATCAGAGTTGGTAGAGCTGGTATTAAGGAAAAAGCCATGGTCTGAGATTCAAGAGTCTAGAGGCCTGGCTCAGACACAGATGTGACCTTGGCAAAGGGTGTAGCCTTCCTGGGCCTCAGTTTCCACATCTATAAAGTGATGGCCCCTAAGAGCATTGTGGCTCTAAACTTATAGTATTACCATTAGTACCTCCGTTACTAGAGTTATGCCATTATTCAAATTTCATTTTTTAATGCGCAAAATTTTTTTTTTAATCAAATACCTGCAAGGAAAAACACCACTCAAATCAGTTAGTATTCATTTGGTTGAGAGTTCTGGAAATCTGTTCAAAGCAGCGATGAGAAATTTGTTATGAAGCTATAGGCTATTTCACAGAACCTAAGGGCAGAAATGCAGAAATAAACTGGAGCCAGGAAGAATAAGGCTGTTAGGGAAACCAGGAAGCTCTCTTTCTCCCTCTTTTAATTCCCCTCCTCCTTGTGAATGTGTGAATCATTTCTCTCTCCACACAAGCTCTTGCTGCGAAAGTACACACATCAGTACACACATGGCTAACCAATAGAGCCTGAGTTTACAGCCACCTGAAGAAACACTGAATCTCTCTCTTGATTTCATTCCCATAGTCATAAAAAGCAACCCCTGGTTGGCTCGCCTTGGACCAGGCATTCACCGCTGGCCCCCATTGTACAAATATGGCGGCCCCAAGTCTACTTGTGTGGACTAGGGCAGGGTAGTCACCAGAGAAGAGAGAATCCCTGTTTTAGAAGACAAATCACTGGTATCTGCCTTGACTACTTCCCAGGGAGCAAGGCTCATTGTAATCAGTGTAAACAATGAAGCTTAAATAACTAACAGTCTCTCAAACGTCACAGATTGTTCTCAGGTTCGTGCAGGCTGTACTGTTTGTTTGCTTTTGTTTAATCCTTTTGGTCTTTAGTTTCAAGGGTCTGATGAACCACAAAGCAATCCTGAATGAGTCATAAGACTAGCTAGGAGAAAAATAAAAACTTTCAAGCGATTCCAAATTAGCATATTTTTTAAAGCTTCCTCGACTTCAGCATAAATAATGAGAAATATAAGCCATGCAGTGTTTATCATCCTCAATAACTTCTACAAACCAGGAGATAGGAGACCACTTCCCTGCTTTCGTTATCCTGAGTGGATTTTAACTGAAAGAAAGTTCTGATTCTCACAACTGAGATGGATAGAAATGGAGGCAACCTTGGTCTGATTTTCTTTCAAACTTAAAAGTTTCAAGGGAGCCCAAAGAAGGGAGGAGGCTTGGTTATTTAAGTGGATAGGAGGAGGCAGGCAATAGAAAGGCTCAGAAATTTACATTCAAAAGTGGCTGAAGAAGCCAAGCTGCATGGAAGAAGAATGAGGAAATGGAAAGTTCTAGAGAAGTCATTTGTGACTGGAATAGAACTCAGGTGTTCCCTGCGGGTAAGTGTTTAAATGAGCAGTCAAAATCTTGTTTCCTCTTGAGAGGAAGATGGGACAGTCCAGGCTGTCCATTGCCACAGCGAGGAAGTGAATGAGCAAGCAAAGCCAGGAAAAGCACCCACAGAACCTGGCTGGCATGAGGAGGTCATAGAGGAGCTTCGAACATCCTGTTCAGGAGGGAGGGGGAAGGGGGTTCAGGTTCGGGCAGCCTGACCCCCGCTTTGAAGGGCAGAAGGCTGCTCAAGCCAAGTCTAAGTCTGCGGTCTTCTAGATATACATATACTAGCACCCTAGATGGAAGGACTATGATGGGCACGCCTTTCCGGAGAGCCATCTGACGAGTGTATCCAAGCGTTTAGTGAAGAGGGGGTGCCGTCATCAGCAGCCTCCACCCCCTCTCCACCCAGGGATGGCAGCTGCTTGGGCGCTGTCAGGGCGGTAGAGCAGGCAGTGCTGAGTGAATGTGCACGTGGTGGGTCTCTCTCCAGTGGCCTGTGGCCAGTGCATTGGCTGCCTCGAAGACGGAGCACCTGCAGATGGACATGGGGTGTCTGGCCTGCAGATGCCGCCCACATGGGTGCTCCTTCCCTACTGGAAGCCCCTTTCACCTAGGCAGGAAGGTGTCCCTCAAGCTGGTGGGTCTGTGGTCTTACCTCTGCCCACTTTTGTTCGCCTTCTGAGAGAAGAGCTGCTGCTTCAAGAGAAGAGCTGCGAAGCAGAGGCACTGGTTAAAACTGCGCTGGAAGTCCTCCTGGGGCCCCGGGCTGGGGCCGTGCAGGGCATCAAAGTGGCAAGGATGGGGTGTGCGTTGGCACAGACTGGACTGTGCTGACCTACATGGCAAGGCTATAATTAGGCTTTAGCGGTGGATTAAAGATGGCTATAAACTGTCCCTCTCTCCATGGAGAAGTGGAGTTTATTTCCCCTTGCTCTGGCTGGCCCTGTGACTGCCGAATCGGTAGAATCTGGTGCAAGAGACATCATGTGAGTTCCAGGGCTCTCTTCTGGGTCTAGCCTACCGCTTCTTCCCTAGCAGGCCTGTCCCACTTCCAAATCTTACTCTCGGAACCCAGCCACTGTGCTGTGAGAAACCCAGGCCACACGGAGGCCATGACAGCCTTAGCTGAGCTCCAAACCGACAAGAGGCATCACCCGCCAGCCCTGTGACCAGGCCATCTTGGCTGTTCCAGCCCAATAAAGCCTCACATGACTGCATACCTCCCTGCCAACGTGTGGAGCAGAAGTACCACCTAGCTGAGCCCAGCCAACCCACAGAGTGGTGATTAGTGGTACAAAAGTGGCTGTTTTCTGTCACTCCATTTGGGATGGTTTGTCATGGAGCAGTGGATAACTGGATAGTTTTCATTCATATTTTCCATAGACTTGAACCCAATTGCTGGCATAAACTTGCAAAAGCAAACCTTAAATCACCCACTAGCCTCCATCCCTGCTGCACAGAACCTTCCACAATCCTGACAAGTAGCAAAACAGGATTGGTGTGTTGTCTCCTTGTAGGTGCATCTGGTGGACTGGGGTCCAGGCACAGAGGGCCTAAGAAAATTCAACTGGAGGAGAGGGGGCCTTCTTCAAATGAATAAGCAGAGTCCTTTGGGGCTGGAGCCACTTTTATACAGGCAGCTGAACACAGCATCAAGGTTTTTCATCATCAGTCTACATAGAAGAGGGCCAGATGCCAAGACTGGGTGGGCCCAGATGGCTAAGTTCCCATTCTCCCTTGCGTTGAGGGCTAATTTCAGTTACATGATATGACACTTGATCACAATAGCTGTGTGGTTGTGGCCTTATTCAGCACCACCGATTCAGGTCTCCCAGGCCGCCCGCCCGCTGTGAGCCGGGCCCCGCCCAGCAGCCCGCTTCAAACCCTTGGCTGGCACTAAGCTCGAGCACCAGGGCACCGTGATGCTCTGTCTCAAGTTCATTACTGTTGCTTCATCTGTCTTAACTTTCCATCGAAATCTCAGTTGTCAGCTCCTCAAGGGCAGAGGCCGTGATTTGTTTTAGATTCTGGACCTTGCTAGAGAGGTCGGAAAAGAGTGACAAAAGCCCGAAGCACACTCCTCTTTGTCTCATGGGAAGCCAGAGTCAGTGGTCCTAGGACAAGGGAGGGCTTGGAGCTGGCAACAAGAGGGTCAGAAAGTTCTGGGTCAGCGGCATCGGCCCAAATTCCCCTTTTCTTCCTGGGCCGTGACAATCGTTAATCAGCTTGCTTAGACTCTCCAACTCAGATGGACTCGTTCATAACAGACAGCCTTTACTCACAGCTCACACTACTATTCTCACTCTTTGTGTTTCAGATTTAAATAATTCGAGTAATCTTAGTTTCTAGTACTATGGTGGTTTTGTCTTCGTTTTGTCTGGAACATAAACAATAGCAGGGAGATCCCATTACTAGGAAAAACTAAAATTAAACAAGGTGGTCTGTGGTGAGTTACCATGCATGGAATTCACTCCACATCCAGGTTGGGATGATCTCATAAATTGTTCTTTTGGTTGGCAATCTCACCCTTGGCTGCCAGATTGAATTATTTCCTTGTAATGCAGACCCCCTGGGGAGTCCGTAACGAAGAACACATTGTGTGCCTTGGCCAGCACCGGGCGTAGAGAACAGATGCCCGGAGTTGTCTGAGAGCCTGGGCACTGAGCTCAGCCACATATCCTTCAGGGACAATTGGTGATATTGTCAACGGTGCGTTGTTGCAGTACCAGGGCAGGGGGTGGGACAGAAATGAGAGGGAAGCGCCAGAATGCTGAGTCTGACATGGGTGTGTTCACACTATGGGATCTGTGTTAGACTGTTTGGCCCAACACCCACAGAACAATGGAACACACCAAATTTCCAGCATCTCAGAAAGACTGTGGCTTGAGAGACCAGCCATGCAGAGTGCCAATCACTGAACAGTGGCTCTGTGAGTTCTTTAGAGAAGCAGGCCTCACGTATTTGGAGGACAAAATTGGCTTCTGTGGGGCAAAAATCCCAGATCCTTCAACTCTGTTAGGGAGGAACAGACATATGAGGATCAGACATCCAGAAATAAAAACCACATAGCCAAGGTGTCTCCTATTGACCTTGCAGAGAACGATAAAACCCCAGGTGGCATCAGGGGGCAAATTCTACTAACTTGTCTCAGAACCAAGCCCTCCGAAGGCTGACAATGACTCATCTCCTCCCACAGCTCAGAGAGTCATGCCCCCTACATGCATGTTACTTGCTCCCTCTGAAACTGGCAAATAAGACAGCCCTCTAAGGTTATCAAAGACCATAGAAACTGATCCAGAAACCATCTTTCCAGCTGGAACCCCTGGCCCATGCCCCTCCTCCACATGCGTGCACCCATTATCTCCAGCTCATGAGGTGCCTGGCCGGGAGGGGAGCACATGCTGTACCCCGCTGCACCCCGCCCGGCCAGCCTTGTGGGGGCCAAGCTCTGTCTGGATTTGGTCTGAGAGCTGCCAGCACAGGCCTCAGAGACTCTCTTAACCCATGCTGTCGAAACTCACACTTCACCCCGAGAAAAGTGCCCCATGGGGCCCTGCTCCTCACCATCTAGGTTTGCTTAGGATGGCGGGGGGCCCGGGAAGTGAGCTAAACTGGAGCTAAGCAGGCGAGGGCAGTCAGTCTCCTCACTGCCAGGGCTCATCCTACAGTGGCAGAGGAGAAGCGACCACGAGGACCCCACAGTGCCAGGCCAACTGCCCGCAGGCAGAGCCTCCCCTCTGTGTCCCCTCTACCTGATACTTGTGCCCCTGCAAACTACCTGAGCCCGTGTGGAGAGAAGTCGCGTGTGAGGGCCCACGGGAGACAAGTCCCTCCCTCTGAGGCTCTCCTGGCTCCTCCGGGCGCCTCTTCTGTGGGTGGTGCCGTCCATGGTCCCACTCAGGGGCCAGTTTGCAGCCTTGGCCATGCACGCATGCTATGAGAACTGGATGACAGACTTTCTCCAGCCTGAGGTCATCGGAATGCCTTTACAGGGTTCTGAGTCAGAGTCCTAAGCTTCATGGAAGGTAGTGCCCCTGCTAGCCTGGAAATATACACAGATCATAAGGAGTAGACACATTTGTTTTTGTCAGGAGATGGTCTGTCCCACCAGCAAAGAATGCAAAACCCAGGACGCACGGGCTCCTTCTTGTCATGAGGGGCCCTGAGCAGCTCCAAAGCCTGTAGGGAGCACGTTGTTTTACTGGCCAGGCGGCTGAGGATGGCACGTGAGCATTGAAAGTGTTCTCTTTCAACTGCTACGGCATGCATCCGGTTTTTCTGCCACCAGAACTCTGGGCAGCAAAGGCACAGCAGAGAACAGAGCGCCGGGGCATTAAGAAGCACTAACAGTGATCACTCGATCCGAGGGAAGAGAGTCCCCGCTCCATGTGGCTTTCGTAACACTCGCCCACCTAACTGAAACACTAGAAAGCGGAACCAGAATGTCCCTAGAGCAGTGTTAGAATGACATGCTCAAGTTTCTGCATCTGGAGATTCTTTGGAACTTTAAATGTCCACAGTTTAGTCTGAATTTTTGCAGTATTGTTTGGGAGCTAAAATTCCTGATAACCCAGCTTGCTGGGCCCAAAAGAGGGAGGAGAACCCTTCAAAACCTGAAACTCTATAGCGGGAAAGTCAAAGAGCTGAACCCCATACTCTCTGCCCCCTGATTTTATTCTCTTTCTTTCTCCAGGCCCTTGTAGGTCAGACAGACTTGTCTTCTCATCTCCTTGTAGTCTTCTGAACACGCCTGGCCCTGTCCTGCCCCGATACGTTCCTCTCCCCTTCCTGTTTAACACGTCCTCCCCTCCCCCGTCCCTGCTCGCCCGCCTTCCCAGGTGCAGCTCAAGTCCTGCCTCCTGCATGAAGCCCTCCTGGGTGCTCCAGCCCCTGCCCGCTGAGGGGCAGCCTTGTTCATTCTCTTGTTGGCAGATTGGTGAGCCCCACGTCCACGTGCTACAATTTAAGTGGCCACATGTGCATGTCTGCCCCTGTCGCTGGACTGAAAGCTCTTGAAAGGCAAAGTCTCCCACTTTTTTGACATATCTGGCAGGGTCTGGCTCACAGGCAAAACTGCGCTGTGACTGCTGCTATCATCTGAGTCACATGCCTCTGCTCTGTGACCCAGCAGCTTCACCCCAAGAGAAACACCAAAATGGACATGCAGGAATGCTCACAGCAGCTGTGTCCATGATAGCTACAAACTGGAAACAGCCTGCATGCCCATCAACAGGAATTTAGATTAGCACACACTGGATCATCATCATCTGAATGAATCTCAGTGCATTGTACTGAGTGTGAGACCTTGCACAAAATAGCCAGGCTGCAAGACTTCATTTACATGAAGTTCTGGAACAGGCAAACTGTCTGTGATGAAAACCATCAGACCAGTGCTTGCTTTTGGGGAGCCATGTCGGGGGTTGACTAGGAAAGGGGCTTGTAGGTACCCTCTGGGGTGATGGGTGTGTTCTGTCTCTCCATGAGGGCTGGGGTTGCCCATTTAAAAAACCTCAAAGCTATATTCTTAAGATTGTGCATTCCATGGAAGGTAAAATTTTATCTCAAAACATTAACAAATATTGAATATTAACAACGCGCACGCTGAAGAGGGAAGTACACTGACGTCCGATTTAGGTTCAGGTTGAAATGCGCTGGGAAGGCAGGTATTGTCTGATGGAGAGGGGGACAGATGGATAGTTATGTGATGAAGCAAACATGGTAAAATAAAGCGTAATAAGCCAGAACAGTGGATGCTGGTCCCCACTCCCCTTCTGCACTGTCACTGTCCAGAAGGAGGGGCTTGAGGGTGTCCACTTCCTCCGACAGAGCTGTAGTGGGGAGGTGGTACCAGGGGGGCAAGCAGGTTTCCAGGGAGCCAAGAGGGTGGTGGTGAGGTGGGGCAGAGTGAGGAGTGAGTGCTAGAGCTTCAAGGGGCTGGGCAGGGAGGGCAGAGTGGGGAAGAGGCCGGCCGGGTGACTTGCCAGGAGTAGCACGGCTTACGGCTTTGAGCTCTGGCCACTGCCCAAAGGGCTGCCCCATCCTCGGCACCTGTAAGGTATGCAGGAACGTTTAGTGAATGGCAGGCTGGCTGAGATTGCTCCGTCGTTGGGCCTACCACCCTTGAAGTGCAGAGTCAAATTCATGGTTCAGAGAACTGTCTTTTCTTCAGAAGCTTTGATAAGCCAAACCACATCTAACCTCACTCCTCCTGTGGATAGGGCAACCAGGCTGGCAGATCATAGATTTAGTCCATCTGGATTCCAGGAGGGATTGACAAATGGCAGCCCTCTGCCCAGACCCAGCCCACAGATGTGTTATGTGTGTTTTTTGGCCTCCCAGAGGGTTTTTTTTTTTTAAGTCTAGTTGCCAAGATCTTAAAATAATATAAGATCTGGATTGTCTGCATCGCTTGAAACGCTGAAAGATCCAGCATCAGAGGCAACAGTTGACAGGAGTGAGGGAGCTGCCCTTTGGGAGGCCTGGCCCTCTTTTACTCCTATGCCCAGCTCACCCTATGAGCATGGGCATTCCAACCCCTGAATGTCATATCACTGTGTGGACGAGAGCGAGAAGTCAAAGTTGGCTGATAGTAACACTAAATGAACCTTAATGTAATAAATATTCACTGAGAACCTTCTAGGTGTGTTTGGTTCTGAGGACACCATGGAAAACAAAATGACTCGGTCCCTTTTCTAGAGGAACTTAGATTCTAGAGAATAGAAAGAAAGAAGAGAGAGAGAGGAAAATAAAAATAAATAAGTGAAAACAAAATAATTCTAAACTGTGATAATCGTTATAAAGGGACAAGGCGAATGAGATGCTGTAGAGCGTCACTCAGGGCCTGCCTTACATAAGGGGTTGGGGGTGCAGTACGGAGGGATGTTTACAAGCTAACGTCTGAAGGATGAGGAGATTTGGGGAGGTGGTGAAAGGCCTTCAGTGGGTAGCATTCGGGTTCTTTCAGGAGCTGAGAGAGGCCAGGGTCAAAGCTGCCGGGAAGAGGAGGGAGCAAGACCAGGCTGGAGACTGGGCAGTGGATGGGGCTTGCTGACCACGTGCCAGCATGCCTGGCTTTCTGTGCTTTGCTTTAGTGCGTGTCACAGGTGTTGTGATTTTTAGGAATGGAAGGCAAACCTCGCTTTATCGCGATACTTGCTTCGTTCTGGCGGTTTGGACCCAAACCTGCAGCATCGCCAAGGTAGGACTGTAAGGGGCTTAAATTTTATTCTGAGGCCAGAAATTTGGAAGCCATGGCAGGATTCAGGCAAGAGAGAGACATCCGATTTACATTTCATAAAACTGAGCTTGTTGTTGGTAAGGAACGCAGGGGAACGCAGCCAGAAGCCTCTTTGGAAGGCCATTGCAGGGGGCAGGTGAACCAGGCTGATGGCTTGGCTGGTGGAGGAAAGAAATAGACCAAGAGTATTTTGGAGGGAGTAAGTTCCTGGCTGGTAGCAGGAGGAGGTAGCCCTGAAAATCCCATCAATAGCTGCATCAGATGCAGATTTGTAAAAGGATTTAGACAAGGACTGCCTAGGACAATACAAGTCCATCTTGGCTTCTTCCAAAATGCAAGGTGCTTTCACATAAATTATGCGGGGTGTGACCTAAAGCAGTAAGCAAGCAGTTCATTGCAAACAGAAAATACCTTGGAAAATTCATATGGATTTTGTATTATAGTCTATAATATGTCTGTGTTTGAGCTCATTTTTACAAGTCATAAATGACATAGCATCACACAAGAAGACCCACATATTACTCCGTGTGCCCAGTTGATGCTCCCAGTGATTCTCAGCCTTGGCTGCATAATGGAATCACCTGGGAAGCTTTTAAAAATGCTGATGTCTGGATCCCCTCCCAGATAGTCTGACTTAGGTGTGACCTGGGCACCTGGGTTTTTAAAGCTTCCTCGTGACTTTGTGGGCAGACATGGTGGAGAACCACTCACTAATCCAGAACAAAGATTCCCAAAGTGTGGCCTCTGGATCAGCAGTAAACAGCACAATTTAGGAACTTGTAAGAAACGCTGTTTTCTTGGGCCCCTCCCAAAACGTACTAAATCCAAAATTCCAGGAGTGGCTCCAGCGCACTGTGCTTTAACAGCCTTCCAGGTGATTTGATGCCTGACAGAGTTTGGGAATCACTCTCTGGACTCTGTTTTTTTTTGTTTGAGAGGCTCAGTCATACAGTGTTCCATCTGATCCTCACCCAGAGAAGTAAATGATATTGTCTTTTCCATCCACTTTGTGAGCAGGTAGAGACAGAAAGAAATTTGGTGATTTGCCAGTCAGTGGCAGGCTAGACTTGAGCCCAGGTCTTCTTAAGGCAGAATAGAGGTGGGTGTTTACAACACTCTTTCCCTGCCATGCTGCCTCCCGTCCGCTAACAGGTCTGATACAAAGGCCTCCCCTCAGGAAGTAGATAGACACAGAGTCCTGGGCACTGGGGAATGGGGGAAAGGGTCACCTAACTTGTTCTGTAAAGGGTCAGATAGTAAATAGCTCTGTGGGCCACACTGTTTCTGTCAAAACCAATCAACAGTGCTATTTCAACATAAATGAGGTCAGAGACCACATGTAAATGAATGAGTGTGGCTGTGTGCCAATAAAATTTTATTTACAAATGAAAGTAGGCAGCTGTATTTGAGCATGGAACTGGGGCCCTGCTCTGCAGTAAGGTTCAGGCCAGGATGCTGGCCCGGGCCAGTATTCACCCCATGTCCACTTGAAGACATTGTTCGTGGAGCCCAGAAGGCCCTGCCATGTGGTTGTTTAAGGCTGGGAAGTGGTGCAGACTGAGACCCAGCTAGAAGAGATGAAGATGGAGATGATGGAGATGGCTCTTCTGGCTTTCCCTCTGTATGGAGAATTTGGGAGGTGTGGTTGGTGGGATCCCGAGGCCTGGGCAGGTCAGCTAAGTGACTATGCCAGCCAGGCTGTCCTGTGGGGACAGTGAGTGAGCCACTGAGCTTGCTCTCCAAACCAAGTAGCTCATTTTTTTTGGAAATTATCTTCATGGAAAATTTTGGAACATTACAAAGCCACCAAAGACAGAAGGGATAAAGTAACGACTTAGACGAATATCAAGAAAGAGCCATCGAAGGTGCCAGAGGATGGGTTCTGGCTTGGTAAAACTCACTCAGCCTCAAACCCACAGAGTAATTGCAGGCATCAGAAGCCACGCACACTTACCTCTGTGATTCCTAAGAAGTGAAATGTGGCTTGACAGAGAGATGGCAGTCCCTCAAAAGGAGTGACAAATTAAAGCATCACAGAATTTTTTATTTAAAAATTTGTCTGAAATTTTTATTTTAATATATACATATTATATTGTATATTTATGTTACAAAGCTTAATAATATAATGAGAACCTATGAACCCATTACTCAGTTGAATAACTAGGACATTGCCAATAATTCATATACCTAATGTTTTTTCCTCATTGGGGTTCCTAGGCCTCCTCCCCAGAGGTATCATTATTCTGAATTTGGGGGTTTGCCCTGTTACACATAATTATGCACACATGTATAACTATACATAATTACATTTGTATGTATGCTTACACAGCATATGGTTTACTTTTGCTTGTTTTTGAGTTTAAGAAAAACGATCTCGTGCTAGTATGTAGTCTTCCGGGATTTTTTTTCACCCACTGTTTTAAGAATCATCAGTGTTGGATGACGTTGCAGCTCAGTCCTGTTCATGGGGATATTCTGCTCCATTGCCTGGTGATGTGGCAGTTTATGGAGTCCTTCTTTTGTCAGCTGGCACGTCCACAGAGTAGAATTGCAGATTAGCAGGATGTGCAGGTATTTCAGTTCCAGCTTCAAAATGTTAAGATTTACTTTGTATGCTTTAAGACCTTTCCATTTCCATATGAATGTCTACCAGCAGTTTTCTCTCTTCCTTTCCAATCTACATTTATTTAATTTATTTGTCATGTCTTGTTGCACAGGCTAGAATATTCAGTTGCACAGAAGTGATGAGAACAGACATTCTTGCTTTATTTTCAATGTTTGGGGGGAGAACATTTAGTCTTTGACACTAAGTATAAAGTTAGCTGTTAGTTTCTAGATGTGATACCATTTTTATTTCTGGTGTTGGTATTTTGTGCTTTCTCTTTTTTTCTTGGTCAGTTTAGTTAAAGGTTTCTCAAATTTGTGAGTCTTTTTGAAAAACCAGCTTTTGGTTTCCTTGATTGCCTCTATTATTTTTCTCTCTTATTTGTTAATTTCCATTCTGATCTTTATTATTCTCTACCCTGTATTTTGCATTTGAATCAGTCTTTTTTTCTGGCTTTTTCAGATGGAAGATTAAATTACTGATTTTAGGTTTTCTTTCTTTTCAGTATGTATTCAAAACTATAAATAATTCACTTGGTGTGCTTTAGTTGCTACCCAAATTGTGATATAGTGGGTTTTTCCATTTTTGGTTCAGTTCAAAATGTTCTCTGATTTCTATTTCCTTTGGGATCTCTTTTTTGACTTAATGTTTTATGAATAACCTGGGTTTTGCGTTCATACCTACTTGACACAAAATTTTGTACAATGAATTAAGTGAGCAACAGAGTATTTGACAAAAACCTATGCTGTCTTAAGGTCCAAGTTTCCACTGGTGCAGGTCACCATGAGAGGCAGCACAGCCAACTGGTTCTGAGCACAGACTCCGAAGCCAGGCCAGCTTTTTAGAAAGACACCTATGTCACTTACTGGCTCTGTGACCTTGAGTAAGTTATTTAGTCCTACACAGCCCAGTTTCCTCACTTTGTATCGTAAAGTTGCTGTGTGGAATAAATGAGTGATCTATGTAAAGCACTTAATGTCTGGCATGAAGTAGTCTCATGTGTTAGCTCATTAATAACTGAGTTTAAAGAGGTTCTCCCTTGTAACTATTAACAGTGGCCGGTGGAATTGGATGGGAAGGGAAATACAGGCACAGGGAAAAATGAAATTCTGTGTTGGAAGACTTTTTTAAAGAATGAAATGTTGGGGCTGAGACCAACATAACTTTTATTTGAAAAAAATAGTCTTCTGTGAAGTGTGAATACATACAGGAATTTTTAAAATCTCAGGTAAAAGAATGATATGCCCAAAACACGTGCACACACACACACACGTGAACACACACACACACTACCATGTCACTTGTATTTTACAATATAATTGTAATTTCTTTTTGCAATGTCTCCCAGAAGTGTTATTTCCTTCCACTCTTACCATTAATAACATTTACTATGTTTGTTAAGGCATCTGGTTTACCACCAAGGTGTAAGTTATGTAATCTATTCTGAACCTTTGATAATGAGTTGCAGACATCATGAACTTCAACCTCAAAATATTTCTGTTTATCCCTTAGAAACCAGGATAGTCTCTTACATAACTACCATATAATTATGAAATTCAGGACATTTAACATCGATACAGTACTTTTACTAAAGCATGGGTTATATGCATATTTCACCATTCGTCCCAGTGCTGTTTATAGCCATACCTTTGTCTTACTGAGAATCCACTCTGGGATGACACATTGCATTTAGTTGTCATATCTCTTTAGTCTCCTTTAATCTGGGATGGTTCCTCAGAATCTCTTTGTTTTTTATAAAATTGACTTTTTAGAGGACAGGTGAGTCATTTAGTAGAATTACCCTCAACTTGAGTTCCTCCGGTAGTTTCATCATGATGATTAGACTCTAGTGAAGCCTTTTGGGCAGGGCACAACACGAGTGATGTATCCTCCACGTCACATCAGGAGGGACATGATGTCAGTTTTACCTGTTACCGGTGGAGCAACTTTAATTACTCGGTTACGGTGGAGTCTGGCTCTGGCTCATTCTTACGAGTCTGATGCCTAAGCTCTCAGTGGGACAGAGACATCCTTTTTACGTGGTCGTTTGGCTACATGGAGTCATTCCCATGGTTTCCTGGGTGGACTTTAAATGATAGGGCCCTTAGGTAGGGCATGGGTGGGTTCAGGATATGCTTTGAAAGCTAGATCCAGAATAAGTGGAGCTTACTCTCTTGAAGGTTCAATAAGCCCATGGCTAGACATTTTGCAAGTTGGTGGGAAAGGGTTAATAATGACATGGGACATCTGGTTTCCCTTAAGGAGAGTCGAGCATCCCCCAAATATCACTCCTTTATACCTGAAGAAGTTAAATGGTCCCGTTCCCATGGAATCATCAGCCAATGTAGTCCAGACCTGTGATTTATAGAAAAAGTAGCTGTTCCTTAATTTTCCCCACAATGGCTTCATTCTTACCTTATGAACCTGCTTTGTCAGTGTTCGCTTTGATTTATGGAAGATTTCAAACTCCCCAAATAACTATCGCTTTTCTTTTCATTGAAGTTAAACCCCACAAAGACACTTTCATCCACTGATTAGTCATGCCCAAGTGAGCTCCGCTCACCAGAGGCTGAGTTACTGATGTGTTAAAGATGAAATTGCTGCATCCTGGGACCGCTGAAGAAACCCCACATGCTGTTGGACAGTTGGAAGCTCACAAAGTACAGCTTCTGCTCGGTTGCATTCATTCCTCAGAGTCCATGAATCTCTCTGGCCCCATGACCTGTGAGGGCCGAGTGACTGTGGGGCCAAGTTCAGGCTGCCAACACACACTGCCCTGCATCGCAGGATATTGTGGGAGCCTTCTTCAAACTCCTGCTTCCATTCCCAGTAACATGGAGTCAGCAGCTGATTTGTTGCCCCAGAAGCACCAGTTCATTGTTTTTGCCTGGCCTGTGGTCTCATAAATTTGCACCGACCCACAAGTCAATGAGACAGGAAGTTGAGTGTGATGTCGGCCACCAAGCACTGCCCCGTTCTCCTTGCTGCTGATTCTGGGTCATGTACGACCTTGGCTCAGCTAGTAGCGAGTCTCATTAGATGGTGATGATGTCTTATCAGCACAAAAAAGCAGCCCATGTGGAAAATGTATAGTAATTCCTCACCAGCCAATTCAAAAAAATAAAATTTTTTTTGGATTAAAAAAAAAGTAGATGTTAGACCTTTATACATATATGAGGTTTAGTCTGGTCTAAGGCCACCATTTCCTAGCTGGCAGTTCCTGGGGCCACGTGGTCCCTGCCTTACAGGATGTTTTAGCATCTTCAACCCTCCTAGCCCACAGCAAGGGAGACTTGCAGTCATTGCGACAGTCACAAATGCAGTTTTCTTTTCCCTGCAAACACTTTAAACTGACCTTGTTTCTAAATAATGATCACTTTTTCTCTGCTTTCCAGCCTTTGGTTCAGACCAGGGGTTGGCAAAATTTTCTGAAATTTCAAATGGGAAATATTTTTTTGCTTTGCAAGCCATATAGTCTCTGTTTCAACTACTCAACCCTCCCATTCTAACCCAAAAGCAACCATAGACAACTATGTAAAAGAATGGGTGTGGCTGTGTTCTGATAAAACTTTATTAGAAAACAGGTAGAGGGCTGGGATTTGGCCACGGGATGTAGTTAGTTGGCCCTTGATAAGCACCCACAATATCTTAGAGATTAGGACGTGGTCCCCAGGCCACCCTGTAGGCCAGGTCTAATCTTGTCACTCTCTTTTGAAAACATTCAGTGGCTTCCATTTTTATTTTATCTTTTTTGCAAAGGGTGGACTTGGACCAGGACATTAGAATCATTTGAGCTGCTTTAGGAAATGCAGTGTCCTCTTGTTCCTTCTAGAGCCACTAAGACAGTATCTCTAGGGGACAGGCTGGGGAGCTGCATGCTAACAAGCCTCCCATGAAATCCTAACCAGTGGTTCTCAAAGTGCGGGCATGGACCCCACCCTCCATGTGCTTCATGGGGTCTGCTGCGGGTATGGGGAGAATCTTACAGAGCCGGCAATACCTTACAAAGGCCTGAAGGAGGAAGCTTTCCTGAGTGCATGTCTGGGAGGGGTGTCCCAGGCAGAGAGGATGGGAGTTGAAAGCCCCTACGATGATGTCTGGGGAGATGGCCAGTGTGATTGATGCGGGGGAGGGAGCAGCGAGAGGAGGAGATGAGGCCTGAGAGGAAAGGGGCCGGGACAGATGGAGTGGGGCCCGGAAGGCCACAGAGACAGTTGGCTTTAGCTCAGAACAAAATGGGAGCCCTTGGAGAGTTGAGCAGGTCAAATTATGCAAGCTATTCCAGGAATTTCGCCATCTCTTTATCCTTCTCCTAGTTCAAGCTGGGCGTTTATCTCCCTCCCACAGTGGGCAGTGAGTCCCGAGAGGAATGAGGCTGTGTCTTACCTGCCGTGCCTAGCAATGGCCGGACCTCTTGGATATTCAGCAAACACCAATGAGTGCAAAAATGCCTTTGCCTTTCTCTGCTCTGGATTCTGATTTTGGATCAGTAAGAACTTCTAGAGAAAAATGCAGTCTTTTCCAAATATTTATTTTCCTATGAGTAGCTTAATAAATGACATATTATCTTTTGTTTTTTTAAAATCCCCTCATCCAAAACATTTCACCAGAGAACCAGAAATCAACATGCCTTTCCTTCGTGATCGTAAATAAACCTGAATTAAAAATTAGCCTTTTCGTGAGGCGTTCTTGTGGCCCGAGAAAGCAAATCCCTCCTTTCTGCACTGGGCCCTCGGGGAGTTTCATAGTTCTCCTTTCTTCTAGCAGCCGGCCTCCTATGTCCATGAGTCCCCTCACCTCCCTGCAAAAATCTCCCTGGGCAGAGCTCTCTGTAGCCCCAGCTGAGGAAGGGGGTGACCTTGCCAGTGGCTTCCTGGCCTGACACCCCAGGCTGGACTCCAGGCTGCTGAGCTTGGCTCCCACTCCGCATTCTGGCTGGATGTTTCTGCCCCTCAGCGCTGACAACTCGTCGCCCCTCTGGCTACCCACAGGACTGGAAACACAACTGCCTCGGGGAGGCTACCAGGAACCCCTGTCCTCTGTCCCTTTATTTCTGGAAAGGGCAGAAGGGAAATAAAAGTGCCCATACCCTTTCCAACACCTGACGTGTGACGAACTCCAAGGGAGGAGATTTTAAGGAAGAATGTCACCGGTCAAAGAAGCCACAGTGTTTAACTTACGTTTGCATGTGAGTATGCTTGTGAGTGTGAGCTTTCCTTCCTACCGGGAGCTCTCTGTTCTTTTTATCTGTATTTATAAGAAGCAGTCAAATGGTTCTTCTTGTTCAGTGTCTATGAAGCGATTTCCCATTGGGACAGCAGTGTTCAGAAGAGCTGACTAAGAGTTACCTTAGCACAGGGGGGATCCGCAGTTCCTCCCCTCTAGGTGGAAGCTGGGCAGCACACCGTGAGCCCCACGGGCCAGGGGCTCTCGCTGTTTTCTGTCTGTGTGGTTGGTCCACGGGTGCTCCGTTAGTATTTGCTAAGCAGTGGCGTATAAGATGTTACCTGACTTTAAAATATTAACCGCTGTGCCCCCCAATATTTCTTTCTACCCCATAACCCTTGCTCACCCCAAATAGGCAGCCACAGAGAGGCAGCTCATTGCGATGGTGAATGAATGAATGATTGAAAAGATAGGATTTTGAGGGGAATCAGAGGAGAACCATTGCTTTGGACAAATTCCTTATAAATTAGATTTTTTGAGAATAAGGGGATATGTAAGGAGGGTCAGGACGAGTCCCCATGCTTTCTTCTCCATCATTCCTATAAACCACGTCCCAAGGAGAGAGCTGACAGCAGAAACCCAGGCATGTCTGAGGAGCCAGAGAGGGATGAGGTCTGAGACCTGGCCCTACCAACACCTGGAGCAGACGGAGCTGTGCCAGCCTCTCCTGAGAGCCAAAGAATATTCCCCAGGAGCCTGAAGATGGCACTGAGTAAGGGACAGGCTGCTGGTGTGAGTCCAGCAGCACGACACCCCTGGAGCTGTCTGTGACACCCAAGTAGCTAGCGACCCCTCTGCCAGCTGCCTCTACTGCTCAGAGGAGAACAGAGCCTGGCACAAAGCTGGCATTCTATAAATGTTTACTGAATTAATGTATACAGGCACTCCATGACTATTTCCAGGTTTCTACACTTGGCTTGAGTAAATTTTAACCCACTTTGTGTCTTTTAAACTCTTTTGTAAAGTAGACTCATTCTATCACCTTCACTAGACAGAGAGATAAATAGTTCGTCAGCAGGTTGTCACCATGCACTCTGCGAGGCATTGGAAGAATGGCACTGACACATAAGCTCCCAACCCCTAACAGTTGCTGGTTGAGGACAAGGCTCAGGGAGTAAGAGGAGGAAGTAAGAACGAGAAGTGTGTATGAACCAGATGAGGTTATCATTGCCAAAGGAATAGGTAGAGAGTAGCGAGAGATTGTGGGGGAGGAGGATATAGAAATATGAGCAGAAATGAAGAGAGAGAGAGAGGAGAAGGAGGTTGTGGGAGGGGTAGGGAGGGGAGGAGAGATGTTAGCCATGTGAGAGAGGAAGGAGATGAACAAAGGAGTGGAAGCAGGAGTGGGCACGGTGTGATCCGGTGAAGCAGACTATTGATACCAGTGGCTGGAATGGACAGTTGACAGAAGGTCAAATCATTCTGTGGGAGGGACCCGCCAAATCACAGCCATTCCAATACCAGGCTAAGGAGCTTGGACTTCACAAGGAAGCAGAGCTGGTGACCAAACTTGTAGGGCCCAATGCAAACTGAGAATTCGGGGTCCCTTGCTCAAAAGTTATTAAGAGTTTCAAGACAGAGTAGCAGAGTGTCAAACCAAAGGCAAGGCCGTGCCCTTGATCGTGCAACCGCCCGCTGGAACCCACACTGTGCATGTGTGTGGAGAACACGTGGAAAGGCTTCGAGTGGGAAACGCTGGATGAGAGTGTGGCATTAGAAGGGCTAGTGGTTGGAGCCTCCTGGATGCGGGGGACAGGAAGTGGCAGAGGGGCGCCTCTTAGGAAGTCACTGGACTTGCCAAGTATGCGGGAAAGCTCGGTGGCTGTAGGACTGGGCAGAAGGGCGTGCGTGTTGTAATAGGATGGAGCCTGTCCCCGGGGGCTGAGTGGGGCCAGAGCCTAGGCCATCCGTGGTGGTGCTGTGGCCCGCGCCTGGGTCTTGGAGAGAGCTGGCATCGTCGAGAGAAAGAGAAAGTGTGGAAAAGGGCGCTAGCTGGCTTTGGGAGGCTGGTGAGCAGTTAGCAGTCTTACTCACGCCGAAGGGGAGACAAGGCCAGGGCCTCTGAGAAGTGCCCAGGTGGCAGTCGAAGACGAGCAAGTTCACCTTGGGAAAGAAAGACCTGAAAGGAGTGACAAGCGTTGTGTAGCTGTTGAGGTTAGAGGTCATGTGCAATTTCCTAGGAACCAAGTAGATAAGCAGAGTACAAAGAAAAAGACGAGTACTATAAAATAATATTTTCTACCACCACTTAAAGGGATCAGGCTGTGAGGTCCCAGCCAGCAGCCTGGTGGAAGGTTTTTCTAGTTGCTATTTGTACAAGGTGGTTGTGTGGGATAACAAATCCGTTTTGATCCTTCAGAGCTAAAACACGGTAAATAATAATAATAATAATAGTAATAATAATAATAATAATAATAATAATAATAATGCTGAAATACTGGTACAGACTCATCAGCATTAATTGTCAGGGGGCTCTTGTGGCAGTTTCCCCTTGTCTCTTTTCCTCACTTTTTAATGATCCATTTATTTTTCAGGCAATTCTTGCAGGAATTTGAAAGTTTAAGCAGGGGTTACATGGAGAACTAACAGGAAATGTCTCATCTTTCCAAGTTTATTGTTGAGAGTGGCCAGATGTCATTTGTTTGTGAGTGGGAAATGGGGAGTTAGATCACAGAACGTGAAATTTAAAACCCCATGTTAAAAAAGAAAGAAAAGTGGGGAGGGGTGGGATGGAGAGGAGGAACGCACGCAGGGAAGCCACTTTGCCTCCTGTGACTGTGTTAACAGCACCGTAGAGCGGTGCTCACACACAGGACGCTAACAGGAGAATGTGGCTGACTGTCGGCAGCCACGGCTCTCTCCCATCCATGTGCAAACAGCTGGTCTCTGCCTGGGCCGGCCAGGGTTCCCGGGAGCTCTCTGCGGGTCTGCTGTAACTATAAAACCCCCACAAAGGGCCGGGAGTGGAGGCCAGCGCTCTTATAGGTCATCATGCCCCAGAATAAAGAATGAGAGAGGAGCTTACCAACAGTCCTTCTGTCTTTAGCACTTATAAGAGCAATTATATTGATTTTTAAAAATTATATTTTCAGCTTCTGTGGTTGAAACTCTGGGTCGGTCAAGCACTTCCAGACTGCTCAGGCTGGCTGGCTAGGATCCGGCCCCTTCCTCTCTAATTGCTCACTGCCTGTCCCGGAAATGCCCTCTCTGTCCCTTGCTGTTGATTCAGTGGGCCTTGGCAGGCTCCCTCTTGGCCAGGTGTTTTCCCTAGCAGTTCCCATGGCAGCAACATACAACAGAGATTCTAAGGGGCTTGGAACTGGCTTGCTGGAGGTGGGGCCTGAGTTCCTGTCTCCAGCCCACTACTTGCTGATCCATCTGTCCTCCTCAGACAGAGAGCATGCAGCACAGGGCTGTGCTTCCTTGGAAGATGACAGGCTCCAGGCCAGACAAAGAGACGTAAACTTGGAATTGGTTATTGGATCACTGGGCCAACATGGGACACACAATGGAGTAGAAGGGTACAGAGCAAAGAAATCCAAGAGCAGCTCCAAGGCTGAGACCTTCTTGGCCAGTTTTGCAAAGGAAAAGAAAACCGCCACCTACCTGCTGAGCCTTCAAGAGCAACAGGAAAGATTGACCTCAACCCCACCCCCCTCCTCCACGCAAAGTTTTTCAGCAGGGTTTTCTTCCGGTGGCCCAGATCCTGAAATCACCATGTTGGTCTCTTCCAAGGGTTAAATCATTAATGCTTCATTGATGCAGATACTGAACCGGAGACGCAGCTGCATTGGCTTACCTGCCACATGCACTACCTAGGCATTTACTGTCCTAGTGTCCGGAGCGGGAGACAGAGCTAAGCTGCTATTATTATTATTGTTGTTGTTGTTGTTATTATTGTAAACATATGTGTAATATGTATATTTATTATCATAAAATTGACCATTTTAACCGATTTCACATGTACAATTCAGTTAAGTACATTCGCGATGTTGTGTGACCATCACCACCATCCAGTTCCAGAACTTTTTTATTGTCTCAAGCGGAATTTTGTACCTTAATTAGGCAACAACTACCCATCCCCCAATCTTGGCTCCTGATAAATTCCAGTCTATTTTCTCTATATATAAATTTGCCTATTCTAGGCACCAACAGATGAGTTTAAAAAAATAACTTTGTTGTTTTTATAAACAAGATACAGTTTTTGCATATGCTCAGGAACACAGAAAAGTACAAAGAAAAATTACATCATAACATACCGTTGTCAACATTTACTGAATATCATCCTGGACGCCTTTGAATCTATACAGACTTATTGAACCATAGGAAGAAAAATACAGTCAGATAGATAAATTTTTATAAAAATGAGATTATTTGACATGTGGGCGTTTTAAGTTAAAAAATAATTTTTTTTAAATTTAACAGAAGAAAAAGTAATCAAAGGTATTGCCAAACCTTTAGAGAAGGGATTTTATACACTTTCAAAAACATTAACTCAAAAAATTCCTCTTTATTGTTGAAAACAGTGAAGATGATGGACTCCTGATAATTATTGATTATGTTTCCTGACTTTGACTGGAGCCAGTAAGACCCTATGATGAGTGACAGTTACGTCCGTGCACTTCCTCTGCCTCTGGTTTCCCCCTCCGCCCAGCTCTCCACCCCGGTTGTTGTTACCTGGCAGATTCCTTTTGCCTCGTGGCGGCGATGACATCTGCACTCAGGATGGTCAGGACGGTCAGGACGGTCAGGACGGGCGAGGCGGGGCGGGAGAGGTGCAGGCGATGGCTCCCCACACTGGGGCTGCGTGCTGGGATGTGTCGTCGTCGGAGCGGAGGAATGGTCCTGAGATAGGCAGGTGACTGTTCAGAGAGCTGACGATGGCCCGAGCAGTGTGCTAACCAACTACTTTCCACATGGCAAGTTCCTCGAGCCTTATAGATAACTCAGGATCTGCACTGCTGGTTACATATTTTTGTTATCACTTTGTGCTGTATAGATAAAGAGCTGAGACTTGGGGGAGGACCTCACCCAAGGTCACACAGCTGTAGGACTGCAGAGCTCACACGCTGTGTTCTCTCTCCTCACTCCGCAGGTGAACAGCCGGTGGGTCTGCGACCTCAATGAGAGGGCTCATTCTGGTAGGGCCCTCGAGGGTGGCAGAGGTGGTGGAAGGGCCGCCAACGCTTTACGTCCACCTGGTGCGTTCCCACGGCTGACCCAGCTTGCTCTGCTCCATGTTTCTACTCGGCAGATGAGGCAGACAGCAACTTGACTCCTCCAGCGGCAAGCTCAGCAGTCGGCTCCAGCGCCAGCCCCTTCCTACTCTGCCTCCGGCTCAGCCCAGTGCCCTCTGATCAGGACTATGGTACTTGGCCAATTTTAATGGCATGGGACCTCCTTCAATAATAATTTTAAAAAGCCCTTTCAACTAACATCTGTTAGATGCCAGCAAAAGGAAATTAGAGGGCTCTGTATTCGTCTCCTGAGGTTGCTGGTCACAAATTACCACAAACTGGGTTATTTAAAATAAGAGAAATGCAGTGTTTCATAGTTCCGGAGGCCAGAGTCCAAAATCGAGGTGCCAGCAAGCAGCGCTCCACTGAAGGCACTAGGGGACAATACTGCTTGCATCCTGCAGCTTCTGGTGGCCGCCACTGAGCTTTGCTGATGGTCAGCTCATGGTTGCATCACTACAATCTCTGCCTCCATCTCACATGGCCCTCTCTTCTCTCATAAGGACACTTGTCGTTAGAATTAAGGCCCACCCTAATCCAGGATGATCTCATCTCAGGATCCTTAATTTAATTACATCATCAAAGACTCTTTTTCCAAATAACATGGCATTCACAGGTTCTAGGAAGACCTAACTTTGGGTGGGGTGGGAGGGGTGGGGGGGGGTAGTAGCATTCAACCACAGGCTTTACAGTGAACCCTGACTCTGGAAACAGTTGATGTTTGATTGGAGCCATCGATGGCAGCGGACAGAGCAGTCACTCACAGATTAAACTCCAGGCCTGTCTTAAACAGGGAGCTACTGGTGGCAGCACGGCAGGACCTAGGTTCCACCTGCCTGAGTCACAGTCTCACATGCAACTGCAAATATTTCTTTATTTTACTATTAAAATTTCTTTATTTGGGGAATGAGGGGACTAGAAAATGCACATCCTCTGTTTCTGATTGGAAAAAAAAAGCAAAGCTCAAACTCCACAGGCTATGTCACACATCCATATATAATGCTCTGCTGTAGGTCACACAAACACCCTCAAAGTATTGATCAATGTGTTGATCTGTCTCCAGGTTTATAGGACATATTATGGGCTTGGAATATCTAATATATAATTTTTGAAAAATAGACCAAGGCCTGGTCCAGAAGGTACGTGTAAGCCCGCATCCCTTTGTCTGAGTTTATACCTTTTGCTGAGGGATATGGTGGCCTGAGGCCTGGTGTCTCATGTCTGGTTTTACTCTGTCCAAGAAACTCTTGCTCACTGGTTCTCTGCCATACTAATTCCTAAAATTCTTTTCATCCATAGGCTTAAAGTGGATCCATTTTTGCTACCAAAGACCTTTCCCAGGAGGAGATATCCCTTCTTATCACCCTATGTGACTCTGTACACACCTTCCTGAGTCTTTCCCGACTCACCCCAGGCCTCACAACTCAAGGCTTCTCCGAAATTCCAAAGGCTCTGTTGCTATGCTGCTCGCCAGCACTTGACACAGGCCTCAACACTATTTCTGGGAGACCGATGATGCAATCAGTGTCTTGACTCCCTGTATCCCCCATTTGCGTCCAGGACCAGCATGACTGGATGTGAGGTTGATGGTGCTCTAAGGACACTGGAAGCCCCTGCTATTCCTGGAACCCCTCAGATCAGCAGGAAGACACTCAGTTTCTCAGATATCAACAGCTTTATACATTTAATTTGTTTTAGAATAGCTGTCTTCCATTGATTTATATTTACCCTTAAAATTGGTAGAAATCCCTAGCTTTGCTCTTTTCGAATAGCTAGCTGCTGGTTTTATTATTTAGACTCCATGCTCATTTCAGAAAAAAAGCGTGAAGCCTCACACCCTGGGATGTAACACATTTTTATCTGTGACTAATGCTGTAATCAGAGAATCGGCATGATCGACTCTACCAGTCATCCGTGGCTGCTTCATGGCTCCTGCTAGGAAATGAAACAGAATTCTCCAAAACCTGGGTGCTCACCGCACCCCCAGTCCAGCCTTAGTCACCATCGAGTGCATGACCCTTCCTCAGTGTTCCTACCAGGAGCTTACCCTGAGCTAACTGCGTCAGGTGCTTTTCACCTGCTTTATGTAGATTTTTTTTAAATTAAGATTTAATTCACATAACATTATATTGGTTTCAAGTGTACAACACACTGATTTAATATTTGTATGTATTGCAGAAGGATCAACACAATAAGTTTAGTTAACACTCATCGACACATAGTCACAATTTTTTTCTTCTGACGAGAACTTTTAAGACTTGCTCCCTTAGCAACTTTTAGATAGTCTCCATGCTGTACATTACATCCCCAGGGTTTATCTGTTTTAAACTAGAAGTTTGTACATTTGACACCCTTCACTCATTTCACCCACTCCTGCCCCCTTGCCTCTGGCAACCACTAATCTATATTTCGTATATATGAGTTCAGAGTTTTTGTTTTGTTTTTGTTTTGTTTTGTTTTTTAGATCCCACATACAAGTGAGATCATATGGTATTTGTCTTTCTCTGACTTATTTAATTTAGCATAATGCCCTCAAGGTCCACCTATGTTGTCACAAATGGCAGGATTTCCTTCCTTTTCATGACTGAATAATATTCCATTATATATATATATGTAAAACACCTTTTCTTTATCCCTTCATCCATTGGTGAACATGTAGCTTATTTCCCTGTCTTTGCAGCAGGGAAAATGTGGGTGTGGCCATCTTTGTTTCCTTCGGATAAATATCCAGAAGTGGAGTTGTTGGGTCATAAGGTAGTTCCATTTAAAATTTTTTGAGGAACCTCCATACTGTTTTCCAGAGTGGCTGCACCAATTTGCATTCCCACCAACAGTGCACAAGAGTTTTCTTTTCTCCACATTCTCGCCAACACTTGTTATTTCTTGTCTTTTTGATGACAGCCATTGTGACAGGTGTGAGGTGACGTCTCATTGTGGTTTTGATTCGCACTTCCTTAATGATTAGCAGTACTGAGCACTTTTTCATATACCTGTTGGCCATCTGTATGTTTTCTTTCAGAAAATGTCTATTCTTTCATACCCTGCCTTTTTTAAAAATTGAATTATTTATGTTTTTGCTATTAACTTGTGTTAGTTCTTTATATATTTTGGATATTAAGCCCTTATCAGGTATACGGTTTAGAAATATTTTTCTCCTCATTTCATAGGTTGTCTTTTCACTTTGTTGGTTTCTTTTGCTGTGCAGAAACTTTTTGTGTGCAGTCCTACTTGTTTACTTTTGCTTTTGCTTCCCACGCTTTTAGTGTCAAATCTAAAAAATCATCGCCAAGATCAATGTCATGGCATTGACCATTGATGCTGCTCTTACTTGTACTCAGTCCTCTCAACGGGCCTATGTACTAAGTTGTATTATCGTCTCCATTTTAAAATGAGAAAACCTATGTCCTTTAAGGGAAAGTCACCTGCCCAAGGTCACAGAGTTTTGTCCTTATGCCTTTTAGAGTCTGTGCACCCGATCGCCATTGGCACTTTTGGTTGGCACCTGACTACTGTGTCAAACAGCCGTGTCACAGGGCCGGTATCCTAAAGCAGCGGGAGCAGCAGCCACAAGGCCACACGGTGCCTCCCAGGAGAGCTAGTAGACATCCGAACAGCACTCATCTGGGATGTTGTGATGTGGAAAGTGAATTAAACTCATTGCAGTCTGTATGACTGGAATCCCATGGATTAGGACACAGGTTCTGTTTTGATCCCTATTTTATTCATGAGGAAATTGTGGGTTTAAGTGACTTGGCTTGCCCAAGGTCGCCCAGTAGGTGGGTGGTGGAGATGAGATTGGAGCCCAGCTCTTTGATCCCTAAGCTGATTGCTCCCAAGAACCCCCTTTCCCACGAAGGCTAGGACAGTGCCTCGTTGGCTTGCTTCGATCACCTCGATGAAGCTCACTTCTCCCAAAACATCTTTTATACCTGCTGCCCTGTCTGAAATCCCTGCTCCCAGCCCTGCCTCTGCCAGGCTCCCACCCTGCAGGGCATCCCTCACTAGGCAGGGCTCGCTATTTATTTCCAACACCTGGCCTGGAGGAGGCCCTCAAAAAGTGAATGTGGGAGAGGGAAGAGGGAGCAGTTCTAGTCCCAGGGGGAGAATAGGCCCCCACCTTTTTGCCCTGGGCTGGCTGGTCCTCAGGGCACAGGGCGTCTGACCACCTCTGCAGACAATGAGGGAAGCCCACTGGCCGTGTCTATTGCAGGTTCTTCCCAGGCCCAGAAAAAGGCAAAAAGCCCACGTTCCCAGAGAGGGTCCTGGGAATGAGCTTGGTTATCCGCTCATCTTCTAGTATTTAGTCAAAGTATTTTTCTCTCTCCTAGGACAGCAAATAATGAAAGGTGGGGCAGCATCATTAGATCCTTTCCTCACCCCCACCCCAAATCCATCAAGCAGCCCTACCACGCCCCTTCCCATAGGCAGACTTACCCCCAGACATTCCTCCATGCATTTACCTGTGAAGATATGCGTTATACACGAAAATCGAACCACACGCTACGTATGGCTCTGTAGCTTCTTTCCCATTTAAATACATTACACTCTTTCACTGTTGACTCACATAGATCTCTTGTAATCTTTTGCAAGTAATTTCATTGCATTTCAGCATATGACATACCAGACATCACATTATACTAAGCCAGTCTCCCACTCACGAAGAACACAGCGGTCTCCAACTTTTTGCTATTTCCAGTAGTGCCACGATGAACATTTCTGCGTGCAGAACAGCCCAGGGGTGTGTTTCTTCTGGGCAGGGGGGCTCACTTTGGAAAGCCAGCTTCAGGCTGCCCCTTTGTGCGGTGCTGGGCAGTGGATGAGTCAGTTTGCCAGGGTGTCTGAGTTGTCGGTGAGAATGACTGTGAGTAAGACTCTGGACCCCACAGAGTTGCTGCCCTGGCTAGCCTCTCACCTCTCATTCTGGGGAATGGAGAGACCCCCACGTCGTTTTCCGTAATGCCAGAGGAAATCCCCAGATAAGTGGACACCCTTGTGCTTCACGGAAGGCGCTTCCCGACTCCCGCGGGAATGAGCGATAAGTGCTTTCTTAGTCACAGTTCACTGTCCTCTGTGGCTCTACGGGCTGCCAGCTCTACGGGCTGCCAGAACCTCCCTCAGCTGCCGGCTGCTGCTGCCTCAGAGGGACACAGCGCTTCCTAGGAAATCGTTACTCCACTTAGTGTTTATCTTTGGGATGGGTTCTTGTTTCCCGTAAACTCTCCCAACATTAAAGGTAGTTTTTCAGTAAATCTCATGGGATATCTACATAAAGAGGGAAAAAATGTTCTTTATTTTAGGTTTTCCATTTTACTTTAATATGCCAGAGAAAAGGAAACTACATTATCATTTTTTGATAGTGCAAATAGATGATTTCAGCTAGAGAACCCAGTACTGTTTTATAATCATATCTTTAACTTGCTAAGAAGCCAGTGTCTTGGTTGAGGGGCACAGGGCACAGGAGAACTGGTTCACACCGGAGCACACAGATTTCTCATACTTGTCACTATGGTCTTGATTTTTGTCTCACCATTAACCAATTATACCAAATTCCTTATTATTTTTAATGACTTTTTAAAAGATAGCTTCATCCTAATTACTAATTTAAATGATAGATTTGGTGTGCTAGTTGTACTTTTTCTGAAGTTTATTAAAACAAACAAAAATGTTCACTATCACCTTAAATGCTCTGGAGGCCTGAACAGGACCACGCCCTCATAAACACTGGACCCAGTTGGAGCCCAGCTTCCAGCCTCCTATTGTGGTGTCTTCTGAGGCTACCAGAAGCAGAATGCCATTCAGACATGGAGGCATCACCATGTGTGTCTGCATTTTTGTGCATTAAAGGGCCACAGAGCTAGAAATTGGGGTTGGGAGCACTGGAGAATTTATCTACTTGTGAAAGGCAGGGCAGCTAATTGGAAAATGCACAAGCACTAGAATCTGGCCTACGTACAAATTTTAGTGACATTAGACAAGGCTCTTCATTTGTAAAGAGGTCACATTGCGAGCCATTTTATAAAGTGGAACAAGGATTAAATAAGATAATAAACACGAAGTACTTGGTTGAGGGGAGGCATCCGTACCCAGTGGCGGCCAGTGGGAGCTTCAGAGCCTGGCCTCGGAGACACTGAGACCTGACCTGAGCCAATCGTGTGATCTAAGGACAATGACTTAACTTCTGGGGACTCTCGACTTCTCCAGACAATGGGGACCCAAAGTCTGTCCTGAGGACTGCTGACGGGAGCAAACAGAGCTCAGGGGAAAGCTCCCCAGGTCCACAGGAGGCCCACAGCCACAGACGGCCTGTCCTCTGAGCTACTCGCCACAGTCGGCATGTGTCCGAGTGTTGCTGAGCTGGGACTTGCTCTTTCCTTGTCTCCTGGGACTGGGAGCACAGTGAAGAAGTTGTGATCATAAACACATTTCCGGCCGACAGTCCCAGGGGATGTGCTAACGACACCAAGTGACCCACTGAGACCCATGGCCACACCGGTGGAGTGTGGCAGGCATTGAGTGACTCTCCTAAACTGACGTGGGTTTCAGTGCAGCGATATTTATCACATTTTCAAGCAAAGACCGCTCAGGAAAACCAAACGAGGTGTCAGGTTCCGTTATTTTCTGTTCCTCTGTGCTGGTCCTCTGACATCCTTGACACCCAGCACGTGGTGTGGGGTCTGCTTCCCCAGCCATCCAGGGTGGTGGTGGACAGGGAGAGGGAACAGGAGGGCTTCACACCGGCTGAGGATGTGCTCAGATGTGGTGTTGAGAAAACAACTCTGCTTCCTGCAGAGACTTCAAAAGCCCACACCCTGTCTACCCCGGCACATTTTTGCAGCTGAAGGAGAAACTGCTGGCAACGGGAGTTTCCCTGATGTCATTGGGATTGTGCCGGCTGCGTCCTCCCGCAGACATCAGGGAGTTGGCTCAGCAAGGGCTGGGTGGGAAGTGATGCAACTTTGGACAAAGGCTCTGAGCTCTTTGCAGAGGGAGGTCAGGTGGGGCCCCCCGGCTCCCAGTCAGATGACCTTCCACCTGCACTTGACGGCAGTGGAAACTTCTAGTACTCAGAGTCAAGGGTCTGGGGAGTCGAGGTCCAGGAAAAGGATGAGCAGGGCAGGCAGAGCCGTGCTAGGACATCTGAAGTCTTCCTTTCTTCTCCACCAGAAAGGGAGAAAACCTTTGTTCTGTTGACTCGTCTTGGTGCTTTCAGTTCCCAACAGTATTCAGTTCTTCTAGGTGACATTATTGTCCCAAGGAGAATCCTTTAAGATGGATGAAACACTGAGGGCTCCTTGGAGTAATAGCGAGTTTCTGATAGGGCAGAAAACGGCCAAGGTGGGCCTATGTGATTGAGCCAGAAATCAGGGAAACTGTCAAAACTGGCTCGGGAGCCGGCTGGAGGGTCCTATTGGCCAAAGATGGAAAATTTTTAGCATTCAAAAGAATAATGACTGCAATGTATTGAAAGGCAGCAAATATAGAAAACAATGCATTCACAATGATGCAAAGAGACCCCAGAGATTGTTTGGATATCAACTCATTTCTCCAAAAATTGATAGAGGAATAAGCATATATCCCCCTTTCCTGCATCAACTATATGTCAGAGTAATCAAAGAGCGGACGAGGTCAAGTTCATCTGAGTAATAGTGCTCCCTAATAAATGCAGAAGGAATAACAGAATTCGAAAATCACGACTTCGCAATCCCTAATAAAATAATGGATTTAGAAGTGGTCATTGGTGGATGCTAAAACTCTCTAGTGGAAGGTCGACAGGGAGTTTTACAACAGGAAATCTACATCAACACGTACAAAGCGATCTCATGTAAAAAATTTTAAGCTGAATCTACACAAGCCTCTAGATCTGCCCTGTTCAATATGGGGGTCACATGTGGCCTTGCACTTGAAATGCAGTCATTCTGAATCGAGAGGTGCTTTAAGTGTATAATGCACATCCGATTTTGAAGATCCAGTATGAAAAAGAATACAAAATAGCTTACTTATTATTTTTTATATTAATCACATTTTAAAATGATGATATTTTGGCTAATTCATATGGAATAAAACATGTTATTAAAATAATTTTACATATTTCTTTTAACTTTTTTAATGTGGCTGCTAGAACATACAAATTGCATCTGTGAGTCTACAGCTGTGCCACCCTGAACAAGCCCAATCCTGTCTGATCTCAGAAGCTAAGCAGGGCCTGGCCTGGTTAGTACTTGGATGGGAGACCACCTAGGAAGACCAGGTATTGTAGATATAAAAAATTTTAAAAAATAAACTGTCTTGCAATCTGTGAGGTCAACCAAGGGTTGCCTCACCTAAAAAAAAAAAAAAAAAAAGAAAAAAAAAGAAAGAAAGAAAGAAAAGAAAAATTGTATCTGGGGCTTCTATTTTATTCCCACTGGACATCTTTGCTTTAAATCTTACTTAGCAGTTTGCAGAAAATACCAGCAGTCATGGAACTGGTTAACAAAACCAAGAAGAAACAATTGGCCACATCCAGAATGAGGGGAAATTCTACTAGATAACTGACTTACTTTCTTCAACAAATAAATGGTATTGAACAAATAAGGAGGAGAAATGGTTTAGATAAAAACAGATATAATAGCCAAACGCAGTGTATGAACCTTGTTTAAACAGTCTGGGAAATTTGAACCTTGGGCCTGAGTATTAGATCATATTAAGGGTTTATTTTTGTTGTTTTTGTTCATGTTAATAATGGCATTATGGTGATGGCTTTTTAAATGTTCTTATCTTTTAGGGATGCATACCCAAGTTTTTGAGGTGAAATAATATGTTCTCTGGTATTGACTATTGCTCAGAGTAAGAAAGAATGAGGGCTAGCTGCAACCAGATAGACAAAATGTTGGCTTCTTGTTTAAACTAGGTGCTGAGGATGTGGGAGTTCATTATATTCTTCCGTCTATTTTTTGTATGTTGAAAAGTTCTAGAGTTTAATTATGACTATATAATGTTTATCACATATTTGTACATAATATGCAATACTGTATTTAATAATATAGTTATCAATTTATGATATAGTTAATGTAATAAAAAATTGTAACGATTTTTAATGCCTTCGAAACTATTTTCATTTTTAATGCCTGGGAAAGGTAGCACACGATTGCTTTATTAGGTGGAAGTGCATGAAACTTTAGAAGGCAGAGCCCAAAGGGAATGTGGGAGAAGCGGACAAGACACCACCCACTCCTGTGGGTGACAGGTCATCCCTGGGCTCCCCATGAGGGTTCATGCAGGTTGACCAGGGCTACAGTTCAAAGCCACTGGATCCCCAAGGAAGAAGAGAGGGTTGGCAGGACCTGGGACCTTCTAAAGAAGACCCAGGACCAGAGGGAGTCTTCCTGGGGCCAGCTCAGCATCCAGACAGGCCTTGCAGTGGGGGCCCGGGGTCCAGGGTCTGGCCTGTTACTGGTCTGTCAGGAGGCGCTAGATCCTAAATTCCCACGAGGGGTGAATACTCATAGTTCCAGTTTGTTCATTTTCAATGAGCTATAACCATCAAGGAGCAGATGTCTATGGCCACTGAGCAGCATGTCGTGGGGTGCCAGCACCCCATGGGAGGAGGGGAGTTTGGAAGATGGTGGTGCTGGTTTCATCCAGCCGTATATCGGTGAAAACTGCCCCACTGGCTGCACGTGACTCTCTGTTGGGTGTTCAGAGGACAGCAAAGATGAGCATGCCGCCAGTGTCATCTGGCATAGGACCCCCTACCAACCATCTAACCCTCTTCTTCTCTTTGTACCTTTGATCAGGTTACGGTTGAGCCATCTGTATCTCTTTAGAGAGACTGTGTATTGTTATTTTGCGTTATAAATCAGCTTTCAGAGTGCAAACACATTTCCCTTCCCAAGTTTTCATGTTGCCTCTGAGGGGCCCAGACAAGGATGGCACTAAAAATTCACCCAGCTCATGATTTGTGTGGCCGAGCGGCAAAGAATACAGTTCTGGAGTTGCACAGGGTCTGTGCTGCAAATCTATCTCAGCTGTTGACCAAATGTATGACCTTGAACAAGTAGCCTCTCGGAGATTTGGTTTCTTCAAAATGCATGCCCTTGACATGATTGTCACAGCACATAGAGCATCCAGTACAGTGCCTGCCTAGTACCTAGTGCATACTTGATAAATGACAGCTGCAGTTGTAGGGTTATTATTATTGTTGCGACTTAGAGCTAGTCCTGACTGAATAAGTTTTGCTTCCAGAGGCTAAAGTAAATGCCCAAACCAGGAAGCTTAGATCTGCTTCCATATTCCCAGTGCAAATCTGGGGAACTTCCTGCTGGAATTAAAAGCAGGAGCAGGCTGAGGGGTGCAGGCTAATTCCATAAAAAAAATATACTTGATATGCCTCCTCAGCTGTGTCTGATCAGGCAACTCCACAGGGCTACAGGGGTGGGGGTAGGGGGAGTGGGACCTGTAACCTCCCCCACCATGCCTACTCACTGCACGTAGAGGCAGCCTGTACACCACAGGGCTCACACCTCTTCTTCCCCAGCAATGTGCATCCCTATCCTACAAGCCACCCACCAGCTGTCCTCTGCCTCAGAGTCTCCTGAGTCTCCTTGGAAGGATGGTGTTAATGATTGATAATGCTTGGCGGATTACCCTCAAAGGGATGTTTGCTTTTGAGCTTAGCACAAAGCCTAACTCGGCCCAAAAGAACAAACCTGTGGCTTGAGGCAGAATCTCCTAGAGTCTGGCTCCTAGTAGGTGCTCAATAAATATTAATTAAGTAATTAATGGAGGGAATTTCAGGCATAGTAGTGAATCGCCAAGGAGCATCCATCAGGCCTGGGGACTTTCCTGGGACCATTCCAATCACCCCACAGAGGGTGGTTTCCTGCTCCAGTTCCTCAGAAGGTCAGGCCTTAGGAAGGGCACCAGACCAGTCCTTCTTTAAGGCCTAAGCTCGGTTCCAGACTGCTTCGGGAGCTTTCTTACTCTGCAGTGTTTTAGATCCATCAAAGCTTCGCTTCAGTGGATGAGATCCCTGTGAGAGAGACAGAAAGCTCACCACTTAAGTCATTTGCGTGCTGGCTGTCCAGGCCTGAAAAGCATGCCCTTGGGACTGATCCCGAAGTGACTGCAGATGAGTTAAATGGCTTAATAGATCCTGGCAGCTTCAGAAAGGACTAATGGCTCAGCATTAATTGGGTACATGGAGTGATGAATCTCTGCAAAGGTATTTCAGATTTGCCCGCTCAGCTGTCCCTGGCCTCAAAGCATCGCATCGGTCGACCCCCAGGCTGGTGCTAATTATTGATGAAGTATGAATGCGTGACATTTGCATCAGCCTTGTTTGTCCCCTCAGCAAACGTTTATTAAGTACCTACTATGTGCCAGGCATTGTGCCAGGGGCGAAGGATAGATGACATCACTCTCTCTGTCCCCATGAACCACTGTTCCAGAAGGTGATGAAAATCAATGAGATTGGTGCCTTGTTAGAGGCAGATCCCAGGAAGGAGCAGAGGAAGGAGGCATGGCTCTGCCGGGGGTGGCGGGTGGCAGTGAGGCTTCCCCACTGTGTGGGGACTGGGGACTGCGCAGGGCTTCCCAGGGGGGTGGGCAGGCAGGCCAGGGTCTCCGGGCAGAGGGAGCAGCTCACTCAGAGAGTTGGAGGGAGGATGGAAAGGTGGGCAGGAGGTGTCACTGCTGTGACCATGCATCAGTGCAGGCTTGGAGCATGGATGTGATGTGCACGGCTTTGCACTATGAAAAGGACACCCAGTGAGCACGAACACATGTGAGAGAGGGCGAGATCTCAGGGAAACTCCTTTTCAGGGTCAGAAATGTAAACCAGTGTTTCCAGTAGCGTTTAGATTCCTGCTGTTCTCTCCAGCAGCAGTGGGACACTGGGAGACTCACTGAAGCTGTCCGAGCTCCTTCCTCGGGGTGAGGAACAAAATGGTAAGATGAGCATCCTTGACACTTTGGTTGTAAGTGACCGAAAGTCATCTTGAGCAGGCTCAGGCCAAAAGAAGGATTCACAGGAAATCTCATGAGGCAGGGAATTCTCGGGGCAGTGAGACCCCTTGCTGCTGGGAGGCTGTCCCTCTGCCTCCCATTCCCATTGCCCCGTGAATCCTGGTGAACCCCGCAAACCCTGGTGTACCCCTTTGGGTTGCCTTTCTCCACACAGCCATGGAAGCTTGGCCACGGCCGCTCCCACACCTCAGATCCCAGAGCTTCCCCAACCGAATGCTCTGCGTCTCTTCTTTGAGTTCCAGGGAGATGGATCCTGGGATTTTGCTGGGCCAGGCTGGAGCGGGGCACTCCTCCATCGACCAATGGTGGAGACGAGGGGTGAGATACTAAGACTGGCTCAATATGGAGGTGGCCCCTCCTCAGACAGTTAAGTGTGAGTAGGGAGGCAGCAGCTAGAAAATGGGGGTAGTTCCCACTTGAAACTCAGATTTGTAGTGTAGAAAAGAGATTTCCTAAAGTATGGGGGCAACTCCCAGAAAAGGAGGAGAGATGCTGGGCAGATAAAATGTGAGGTCAGCAGCACAAAATACTTCGCAGATGTAACACATCCTACAAATACAAGATACTGTTCACTCTATGGGGTTCATCTCCCTAGTTTCAGTGTATAGAATAGTTCCTAACACATAGTAGGGGCTTCATAAAAAGTGATATTGAGTTAGTGGGTGTCAGATATTGAGTTGGTGGATAGGTAGCAGGTGGCATATATACAGGCGGTCAGTGTCAGGGGTCAGGGCTAAAGCCCATGCACACCACGGAAATCACACAAGACCCATGTCACCCTTGAAACCTCCTCAGAGAGATGCCATGTTGAAAAATCACGTACCATGTTCCCTCCAAGCTGGAGCAGATCGCCATTTGCTTTGGTTAGACACCAGACGAAGCAGTTGGCTTTTATCGAAGAGTGACGATTTGTGAGAACCTGTGAAAACCTGCTTTAACGTCAGAATGCCATTCTGCGTGGTGAGACCCTCAGCAGGGAAGAGCAGATTCACCTCTCTCAGCTTAGGCAGACTCTCTCGGGATGTGGGCTCCCTGTGTCGAATGGCAGGTGAAATTGCTTCCCTTATTTAAGTTATTTTTCTCTTGCTGGGAATTGCTGAACAAATGTCAAAATTATGTCAACCAAATGGTTATTTAGTGGCACACCCTCACGTTTATCTATTTGTATGTCGTCTGGCATTCACCTACTAGAATGTGTATTTGATGAGTTGGGAAGCTTGTCCAATCTGGTCACTACACACTCCGCTGCCTAGAACCATGCTTGGCACATAGTAGGCTCACACTAATTATGTGTTGAGAGAATAATATTGCACAAGGCGCCATGCTTGATACTTAAGGAATGAGATAAGGAGACGGGTGAAATTGGCTTTGCCCTCGGGACATGGTCAACCTAATAAAGGAGGGAAGCTGTGAAATGCCTGGAAATATGTGAAGAGACCGTGGGACCAAGCAGGAAGTGCTGACTGTCAATGATTAATAGAGCAAAAGGTTCTGATAGACTCTTAGAGCACCCATCTCGAGGGACAGTCCTCTTGCTTGTCCTTCCCTATAAACTCCATCCTTTTTGCTTCTCCTTTCATCCAGAGAGGTTTCCCCTTTCCTGCAGCCTGGAGGAAGTTCAAGTCCAAAGACTTACTTCAGATACATGCCAGTGCCTGGAGCCAGCTTGCTGGGGACTCCTTGGCTCAGAGGTGTGCCTGGGACAGGGAGGGATTCTCGGCCGCGGCTGATGATCAGTTAATACCAATGTTGATCTCAAGTTTCTCTTCTCTGAGTTTGTGGAAGCCTGACATTGTAAGACCAGTCATGACAATTAGATGTTGACCTGGTGACCTCGTGGGGGAAAGGGTCGTACATTCCTTCCTCCCCCGTGGCCCACTCCTGCTTGGTGGGGTGGGCTGCCCCCACTGCTCATTTGAGTGTGTGACCCCTCATTCCAGAGCAGAGCAGAGACAGCTCCAGCTCTGTTCTCATAAAACTGTTCATCCGAAGAGAGACTCCTTTTTCTGCTCTCACAGGCATGAGAGGCAAAGAGGGCCTCCCCCACTGTCTGACCTGCTCGGCCTGGGAAGCGTTTCTCTGCAGGTGGCCTCAGACTCACGCCCAGATGGGGACCTCGTCCCTGGGGGCTCTGGTGAGTGCCAGGCCAGCCAGGTGTTCAGTGCACAGAGGGAGGCAGCTACCGGATTCCCCACTTACAGCCCAGGTGGAGTACAAAATTTATTTTATTTTACTGCAGAAAAATTGGAAGGTATGCATACATAATCACTGCACACAGGACATATTCTTCCAGACTTAAAATTCTCTGTGCCTTTATTTATATACATGCAAAATGGGATCATATTATCATTTTATAATCTGCTTTTTTCACTTTTACTATATCGTGGACATTTCTCAATGTTCAGAAACACAGCTTCGCTACTCTCATATTTACGGCTATATATTATTGTACTGTAAAATATTTACCAGCATCCTATCATTGGGCATTTAGTTGTTCGCCACTTTTTGCTATTACTGTAGGTGATGCTGTAATAAAGCCTTTTTGTACATATACTGTCACATGCTTTTTTGATAATTTCATTAAAAGAAGTTTCTAGAAGTAAGATTATGGAATCAAAGGGCAGGCACATGTTAACGCTGGACCGGTTCACATCCTGCCGGCGGAGGTGTGAGGACCAGCAGTGGCACACGCACTGATTTCGTCTTTACTGCTCTGAGGGAGTGTGTCTTGTTAATTTTTGACCTCTGGAGATTTTTGGCCGTTTTTCATATATTTACAGTCTCTTTACATTTCTTTTTTTGGGGGATTGCTTGTTTGTGGGAGGTTTAAATATAAAACAAAATTACAAGTCCAGACAATTTGAAACGTGTTAGTTTTATTAATTTTTGCCTTCTCTTTCCTATATACTTCCCCCTCTTCTGGCTCTGACCTATGTTGTCCCCCTGCTCCCTATCCCCTATCGCACATTCAACCATCAGATCCTGGCCCCCTGGCCTGTCCCTGCTGTGGCCTGTGGCTAGCATGACCCCCTTACCCCCAACTGCCCCAGGCACTGCTCAGGATGGGCTTTAGTTCATATTCCAGTCTCACAAACAGCTGAGCACTGAGGGGTTAACAATGAATATGACACAGTTGCCACTCTCTGGAGCAGAGCATGAGACAGGAGATGTCCCATACGTCACCAACGCAAGGCAGGCTCTGAGACACATGCTCCCAGACGTGGACCAAGTCTCGAGGAGGACATGTTCATTTCAACGCTTGGATTTTAAGCAATTTCTTAAAGAAATTGAAGTTTCAGGAGAAAAGGTATTTTAGGCAGAACAAACAGTATAATATTCAGAGCAACCACTTATTAAAGAACTGCCATGTGTCAGGAGATGTATGTTATTGCTAATTCTTCCAATGGCTACACAAGAAAGGTGTCGCTCTCACTGTTTTACAGCTGAGAAAAGGAGGCCTAGCGAGAATGGACATCCAGCCCAAGGCTGCTGGGCTGCATCAGCATGGAGATTTGAACCCAGGTCTGTCAGCATTTGCTTCGTGCAAAAGTGATAGGGTAGAGAGTGTGCAGAGCTCAGGATTATTGGGGGATTGTGGCTGGGGTGTGATGACTGGCATACAGGGCTGAGCTGCAGAGAGCTGTGAATGAGCAGGCCAGTGCCTATTATCCTACTGTCCTGCGGCCTCACCTCCTCCAGGAAGCCTTCCCTGACTTCCTCTTCTTACGTAGATGTCCACGCTCATCCCCCCACTTGTAGACATGACCCTGCGCTCTCCTCTCCCATGGACTTATTCATCTCTATGTATTATCTACTTGTCAGTTTCTGTGGGTTAGCAAACTCCTTGAGGGTGGAGCCACGTATGATGGCCTTTGCATTCCCAGTTTGTGAGGGAAAAAAGGAAGGAATCCATGGGGCCCTGGGCATGGAGAAGAGAATGAACAGGTTCAAGGCAGCCCAGTGAGATTTGGCAACAGGCAACGGGCTGAGGGCAAGGGCAGAGAGCTTCAAGTGTCATCTGTGCCTTGTGGGGTGTAAGCTTCATGAGCACGGGGACCTCCTCTGTCCCGTTTGCTGATGTGACCAGCTACCTAGAAAGGCAGGTGGCACAGAGCAGGCACGCAATGAACCTTTATGGAATGAGTGTGTGAATAAACAGATTTCTCAGCACATACCTGACCCAAAGTCAGGCCCCATGAGATGTTGGCTTTTGTGACTTTCAGTGTGACAACTATTGCTATAGAAAAGCAGAATGCTTCGGTCCAGGGCGTGAACTGGAGAGCAGAGTGCCCAGACTCCAGCTGGGCTCAGACTCCAGCTCCGTCCCTGCCTCACCTTTACGGTGCTGGGAGCAGCAGAGGACCGACCGTGTGAAGCCACAGGTCAGTGCTGGGCCAAGGGAGGCCACTGCGTGTCAGCCACTGTCACGATGGCACCCAGGGCTCATGCTTAGCCACATGTGGAGAAAGCACCCACAGTTTTAGAAGAACAGATGTCAAATCACATTTCTTTCTTCTTCCACACTTTATGTTCCATTTCTGCTTTTTTAAAAAAATTGAAGTGATAACATAGCATAACACTGACCTTTCAGATAACATAAAATTAACCATTTTAGAGTAAACAATTCAGTAGCATTGAGTACACTCACAGTGTTATGCATGCAGCCTTCACCTCTGTATAGTTTCAGAACATTTTCATCATCTCAAAGGGAAACCCTGCACTCAATAGTGATTACACCTCAGTCCCCTAGAAACCGCTAATCTATTTTCTGTTTCTAGGAATTTGCCTAGTCTGGATTTATTATATAGATGAAATTACGGACCATATAATCTTTGCATCCAGCTCTTTTGCTTAGCATGTCTCTGAAGTTCATCCATACTGTAGCATGTATCAACTCTTTATTCCTTTTTATGTTGAATAATATTCCACTGTAAGAATATAACACATTTTTGTTTATCCGTTTATCCATTGATGGACGTATGAATCTTTTCCATGCTTTGGTTACTGTGAATAATGCTGCTATTAGCATTTGTGCAAAACTATCTGTTTGAGTCTCTGTTTTCAGTTCTTTGGTGTGTATGTCTAGCAGTAGAATTGCTAGGTCATACGATAACTTCATACTGAACTTTTTGAGGGGCTTCCAGACTGCTGCTGAACGCGGGCGGCTGCACCATTACATCCCCAACAGCAACGTCCCCACATCTTCGCCAACACTTATTTTCTATCTTTTTGATTCCAGCCATCCTAGTGGGTGTGAAGTGGTATTGTTCTGCAGTTTCAATTTGCATTTCCCCAGTGACTAATGACACTGAGCATCTTTTTATGTGCTGTATGTTGCTGAACCAGAGGCAGGACCTAGTGTGGTTGCCTTGTCTGAGGTTGTACTTCGTAGGAAAACGCATCTGGAGAATGTGATTTCTCTTCTTGGTTTCCCCAGGGTGTGGCATTTGCTCCCTGGGTCCTGTTTTACTTCCATGGGTGGCAGAGGAATTGAAGCCCACCTTCTTCTCTTAAACAGGGACACTAGTCCCTGACTCAGAGTGAGAGCAAGTGAGAAAGGGGAGTAGCTAAGAATGCAGACTCTGAAACCAGATTACGAGTGTTCTAATCCTGGCTCTTACACCATCGACATGACCTTGGGCTAAATGAGTCAATGTCTCTATGCCTCCACGTCTCGTCTGTTACTGAGTTTAATAATAGTAACTGCCTCAACAGGGTTGTTGTTAGATTAGATGAGTTAATATATGAAAGCCAGCACTCAGTAAGTGTCTGCTGTTATTATCTTCCGCATTCTGTGTTTCGGCTTCAATGGGACACGAGCTATCAAGTTCATGTTTGTTCAGCTCTGCTCACCAGCCTCCTCAGAGTTCTTTATGGACCGTTTTGCACTTGAACTACATAAGCACTCTCCTATCTGTTGTTTGCGTCAATCTTCAAAGCAAAAGGAGTGTGATCTCAGTTAATAGCTCCTCTTGTGTCCAAGTAAGACTTTGATGAAACTCTTTAAAACCTGTGCATCTCTGATCATCAGACATGGAGCTGGGAACACAGAAATGAAGAAATAGAATTTGAAAAGCCCGTTGAATCCCCCAGACCACAGCTGCCTGGGCACTACAGACAGAAGGGAAAAATCTGCTTCTCTTTCCAGTTCAGGTCTCCCCACACTATCTCTGAATCCTGCCCTGTCCCACACTAGATCTCAGTGCCTTTGGCATGAGGCTTGGCCAACCTAACCCCAACATACCAGAAAATTCTTCACCTCGAACCTTTCCTAGGAATGGCTTCCTCTGCCACACCTGTGATTTCTTCAGGTCTCTTGATTCTCTCACGCCTACACGATGAGTCTTAAAAATCTTTCTTTTCTCTGTGTGTGAGCACACAAGTAAGAGGTCACATGAGCACACAGCAAGATGGCGGCCACCTACAAGTCAAGAGGAGAGTCCTCAGAATGAAATCTACCTTGCCCACACCTTATCTTGGGCATCCCATGCCCCAGAACTAATCGTGCTAAATGTGGTGGAGAATATAGTCCGTGGATGAACAAAGCAGAGGCAGGGAGATAAGTCAGGGGCTATTCACAATAATTCTTGGGAAAGAAGGTTTCCCTTTTCCTGAGGTGCTGAGTGGAACTCGTGGAAGATGGAGGTATCAGCCATGAAGAGGAGCATCATGCCTCGACACAAAGCCTGGAAAGTGTTTTCAAATCCTCTGGTCTCATTTGAGACACTGGTTTTTTTCAGTTAGGTATATCAATAATTTTTAGATGGTTTTGGTTATGTCAATTACAACTGAATAAAGCACCAAAATATTCTAACAACAACAACAACAACAACAACAAGAATCTTAGGCAGGAAGGCTCTTACTTTGGGGATGAAAAGAAAGTCACTCCGATCTTCTACTTTATCCATTTTATAGCCTATTTTCTATCTCCAAAGAACAAAAACTGTCTTAGATGGTGGAAAATATTCTAGCCTGGGAGAGGAGGCCAGGTGCTAAGTGGAGTGTGTGTGTGTGTGTGTGTGTGTGTGTGTGTGTGTGTGTGTGTGGTGGGGGGAGTCAGGAGAGGCGCCCACTGCAGGGTCTCCAGTTCTGGACAGAGGGCACATGTGGGGCACTTGGCCAGAGCCCATCGTGGTCCCGGCAGGACACGTGAGCCACTTAGCGATGTGGACGGAAAAGGGGTTTACGGAAAGCAACCTCACAGAGTGATCTAATCGTGTAAGTCCTAAAGAAGTCCTAAATGAGCAGGTCATGGGGGATAATCACACTCCAGGCCTAGAACTGTTTATAAAAGGTTCATTATTACCTTAAGCCAGCCCAGTCCACTGTTCTTGTGCATCTAGGTAAACACACCTTTGAAATAAGCATAACCATCCTCAAGAGAGCACGTGATCTTGTTAACTCTACTGTAATTCATTCTCCACCTTGCTTTCTCCCACCTCCATCTCAAATGCATAAAAGAAACTGCAAAACTGTGACTCTCTGGAGCATTTTAGATCTTGCTTCCTGGCAACTGTCATCAGTTTTGGCTCAAACAAACTCTTACAAAAAAACCTCTACAGGTTTGGATATTTCTGATGTCAACAGGGAAAAGCCTTTCATCCAGCTGCAGGACTTGATGTAGGCCTCGAGAACAGGGCTTTGGTGCACGTCCTGGCTCTGGGCTTGAAGCTGTATCCTTGCCTGCATGGAGCGATCACATGAAGGCTTTCTGTGGTCAGCAGGATGGCACACTGGCTTTGATCGGCTTCAGGAGAACTTTAAGCAGGCTTTTCCAGTGACTGACCCTTGCGAATCCAGGCCATGCTCTTGATTCGATGGATGCATGTGGACATCTTTCCTGAGATGAGATCCCAGGGCAAGACAATTCCTGGGCACTTCCAAGATGGGCTCAAGAAACGCACAGGGCTCCCCACTCTGAGACGTCCAGAATTTCTTCCTGGGAGTGCCTGCCCGGTCTCCAGTTTGATAAATCAGGGGTGAGGGTTGCAGAGGCTAGAAACCAAGGTTTCCAACAGCTTTGAATTCACGTTCCTGGACCAGGCCTCGCCTCTAATTGCCTATTGATTTAGACAAGCGGGTTATTCAGCCTCTTAGTCACAGCTCCCCTCATGTTGTCCATCAAGAAGTACCAATAAGAGGCTATAGGCAGAAGCAGGGCAAATGGACACCATCACCCAGGGTAGAGGGGGCGGTTCAGGGAGGCCTGAAAGTGTTAGAGAGAAGACGGGGTCCCAGATCAGTCCCTGTGCATGTCAGAGGCTCCGAAGCTCTGGCCCTGCACCCCTAAATCTGTGCTGCCTCCTTCGCCTCTCCCCGACATGGTAGCCGCTGCCTTCACCCTCGCGTGACTGGGAGAATCACTCACTCTGTGACTTCACCAAGCTGCAGTGGGACGACCTGACATCAGGAGTTTCCTGATGCAATATTCAGGACACGGTGTCACCTGGGAAGCATCCTGGCCGAAAATATTGAACCTGAACCTAAACGAGACTTTTGGCCTAACTTCTAGTCTACAAGAAACCCAGAGACAGAGGAAAAGGTTAAAACAGTGTCACAAAGAGAAAAGAAAAACAGACGTATTTAGAATTTGGAACATTCTTCAATACAATTGGCCTATTTGCTGCAAGCACATTTGCTTCATGAAAGTAAAAATAAAGGTGGAGGGCTATTCTAGATTAAAACAATATAAAGAGATATGCAATGCATGATTCTTGCCTGGAATGTAGTTTTAAAAAACATCATTTGGCTAGGCAAAACCTAAAAATGACAACCGTGCATATAACTGGTTGACTGAATACGCGTATTATAATAAAACATTACACAGCAGTGAAACAGGATGTAGCACTGCATCACGTGCCATAAATGTTTCTTAAAAACATAACATGAATTAAACTAACCAGACTCAAAAGAAAAAATTTATGTGGACATAGCTCTGAGAACATTTGACTCTGTTTAGGTGATGTTAGAGAAATCGTTAACATACTCAGGTGCGATGTGGTATTATGGTCATAGAGAATGTTCTTTAAAAGAAACAGAAAAGAGAACATTTCTTCTTTTGGAGATGTATATTGAAACATTTTGAAATAGCATATCATAATACCAGCAAATTACTTTGAAATGATTCGGCAAATAGAGATATAGATGTAAAAAAAAAAAAATCAGCATGACAAGAAGTTTAGAACTGCTGAATGTGGCTCATGTTGTGTGGATGTTCATGTCACTACATGTTTTTCACCTTTTTGCATTTTTGAAATTTGTATAATAAAAAGGTAGGGAACACCTCCGCGGGGTTTCTGCAGTAGCAGGAGGTGGGGAGAAGAATATTTGGCCCTTGACATTTGCACGTTCTGGTGGCCCTGCTTGTCCCCTCTGCCACCTCCATAAGGCAGGATGGCCAGTGTGAGTTGATCTTTAAAATGTCCTTGAGGGGAGCTCTGTGAGTAGAAGAGAAGTATTTGTGATTACTTTTTTTTTAAATTAAGTAATGTGTTGGAAAAACCCCAAATTTTGCTTAAGCTTTTAAGTTAAACTTATGACTCTCGTGACTTTATTAATAAATCTAGTAAATTTTAACAATCACTCTTAAAGCAGCTTTTCACATATTGTTAATTAAATCCCCTTATACATTTTAAATTGATTTATAAATTTAATATATTTTGTTTTATTTGTAAGTACTTCAAATACCTAACAATCGGAACATTGCGAAATTCTAAAAACAATTCTGATAAGTATAATAAATAAAACTTAAAAATACAGTGCACATCAAGTTCTCATAAATATTCCAATAGTGTTTACAAACCTGGTAAAATCACAAATCTAAACCATTACTCAATCACATCTTTTAAATTGGAATCATGAGGCTGATAGATTAGATTCTTCAATACCAACTCCTATTAAACATCGCCATCACCCAGAATGCCCAATAAGCACAAATGTCTGCAAAACCTAGCAGAAAAGTATTAATGTTTTATTGGAACCCTTCCCAACGTCAAAAGACACCTACTCGTGGAGGACACAGTGAAGCTGGATTCAGCAAGTTGTCTTTTCTGTCTCAGGGGACTGAGGGGAAACAGCAAGCAGATTTCACTGTGGGCGCAGCACGGGCTCCCTTTCCCCGTTGTGGCACTCACAGCCGGGCTGGGCTGCATGACGGGAGCCTCAGGCTGCAGAGGGGGTTGGAATCTCTGTGGTCAAGCTGGGCCCTCAGCACGCCCCTCATCGGCTGAGTCACAGCTCCCTGCGCCCAGGCTGCTTCACATATTTACTTATCGCCCGATGCTGCACAGAGTCCCCCACACCCCCATGTTCTCTAGCAGGACCCTGGCTCAGACAGCTGTTAGACAATGCCCCACAGGACTCTGTTCCTCTGACGGCCTTGTCTAGCTTCACACTCAGAACGCGAAGCCATGCTGGGGATGGGCGGGGGCCCTGGACCCACTCTGTCCTGTGCTCAGGCAGCAGGTGGACGGGCCAGGGGCCTAGGAGTGGGGCGTGGGTCTCTTCAGCACTCACGTCCCCCCACAATGTCTTGGCTGTGGCTAGCACCCCAGGGCTCTGCATGGGAAGGAACAGGGGCTCTTTATCCAGACCACAGATCTCTGTTCTCTTCCCTGGCTTCCTCTCCACAGCCCCAGGAGTGTTTTCACGGTGTGAGGGCGAGTGGCATTACTTTACTCTCCTTCAAGCCCCTGAGCCCACTTGGTTTGAGAGCCTGGAACCTCTGTAGCAATCTTGAGAGAATTGTCCCTAGATGCAGCAGCAGGGGGTTGAACCACTTGTGTTTGTGCTTAGATGTGTGAGTGTGGCTGAGGAAAGGGGGCCTGAAGACCTCGGAGCTCAGAGGTGTTCTGCTGCCCACCAGGCGACGTCTGCGTTTGCACCAAGGCCCATGTGTCCTGGTCATCTTTGCATCCTCAGTGTCTAGCGTGTGGTATCAGCTCATGGTGCGTGTTTGCCCTGTGGTTTCTTCCTCTCTTGTCTCAGGCAAGGGTGACACTGGGCAAGGAGACCATGTGCTATGCTACTTATGGATGGAATACCACCCTCTGATAGTGTCCCCAAAAGCTGGGCTTTTCTGGGGTTATTTTGTTTTAATTGTGGTAAAATACACAAAACTTAAAATTACCTTTTTGATCAGTTTTAAGTGCACAGTTCAGTAGCATTAAGTATATTCACACTGTTGTGCAGCCAGTCTTCAGACCTTTTTCATCTTGCAAAACTGAAACTCTGTACCCCTTAAACACGAATTCTCCACTCCCTCCCCTCTCCACCAGCACCTGGCGACCACTGTTTTTCTTTCTGTCCCAAGGAATTTGACTATTCTAGGTACCTCATATAAGTGGAATCATACGGTATTTGTCCTTTTGTGACTGGTTTATTTCATTTTGAGTAATGTCCTCAAGGTTCATCATCTTGTAGCATGTATCTGAATGTCTTTCCTCTTGAGAGCCGCATAATATTCCATTTATGTATATGCTACATTTTGTTTATTCATTCACGTGTCCACCCTTTGCCTATTGTGAACAATTCTGCTGTGAACGCGGGCGCGTGAATATCTCTTGGAGACGCTGCTTTCAGTGCTTTTGGATAGATATCCAGAAGTGGGATTACTGGGTCGTATGGTGAGTCTACATTTAATTTTTTGAGGAACTACCATACTGTTTTCCCTAGTGGCTGCACCATTTTATGTTCCTACCAAGTGTGGTCGAGTGTTGTGGTCTTCTAGACAGCTGTGCTTCTAGGACGGGCATGTGTTCCCTAAGCGGGATCTCCCTTGAAGTTGGAAATAGAAAACCTCCTTCTCCTTTCCTTTTTCACCTTCCTGTCTCTCAAATTTCCCAGTGTGTAAATGGCTGGGTTGCAAATGAATCTGATTTTAGGGACTTGAAACAAGGAGGAGATAGTAGGAAGCCAAAGGTTGATTAAGAAAGGCACTTCGGGGAGAGCAAAATAGACTGACCGGGAATCCTGCAATTCTGTGCATTTTTCTCTGGTCCACCATAACCTCATCCTTTCCTCTTTAGCTGACATTTATTTCAATGATCTTTGGGTTCCCCCCACCCCCACACATAAAACATTACTTCTTTCCTTCTAAGACGAAGCATTCCAAACTGACGTTTCCTCATTGTGAGCAGAAGTGCCCAGATTGCACAAGCTTCTCGTCCTGTGGCTCGCAGAGCTGAAACCGAGAGGCGTGAATGAAATGTGTTTGTGTTCCCAGAGAGGGCTCTCTGGCTAATCCCTCTTCTCCAGAATGTGCTGGTGTCCAGACTGCATCTCTAGCAGGTAAGGAGGACTGGTTCCAGGGCTTTCAGCTGGCCACGGGGTTGTCTTCAGGGACAGACTCCAGGCGGTGGTGGAACAGGAAGTCGGAGCAGCTGGAGGAACTGTGGTTAGGAAATGTCCCCCGGGGCTGCAGCTTTTGCTCCATCTAGTTCCGTGACAGGCATATTCATTTCTTCACTCCCTGGCCAGGTTCTGCATTTCCCAGCTCTCGGGCCACTTCGGGAATGTGAGGGCGGGACTGGGCTCCAGAAGCCACCGTGAGAGCAGCATCGTAGGTCTACTTCTTGAGAGACAGCGAAGACCCCTAGCGTCCTGCAGAAAATCTCAGAATATCGGACGACACCACTGCCCAAGTCAGAGCAAAGGGGCGGAAGAGAAAAGGCAGCTTCTGGACAATAGAGACTTCTGTTTACCTTTTCCACCCACCCTCCCCAAAGGGTGACCCTTCCATTGTCACTTCAAGCCAGAAGACAATGGTGTCAGAGAGGGCAGATTTAAGTTCTCTGTGTCAGCTTCCGTGCTGGTCTTTTTCAGGATAAGGTCAAGTTTTGTTTTTCTCTCTTGGCTTTTCAAGACTAGCCTGGTATTCTAAAAGGCTGGAAGGTTGGTGTCTGTGGGATGGGGTGCCTTACATACTTTTCTGGTTTTCGGTCACTTTCGCACACAGGTGAGGTTGCTTGGAGCAAAGGGCAGGTGAATGGGAAAATTCCTCTGTCCTCATAGTTCCTTTAGAAGCAACTGAGCAGGAAAAAAAAATCCTTTAGTGCACAGAAGACTTGGCAAAGTCTATTTTGATGTCACAAATGGGCCGATCACCAGGTGATATTTAAGAGAGCAGAGGGCGCTCAGGTCAACATTTACCCAGCATCTACTGTGCACGTCTCTCTCTGTGGCATGCCAGACTAGGACTACTGAGATGCATAAGGACCCTTGTCTTCCGATGTACAGATAACAGATTGCAGCACCGTAGGTATGTGTCGTATAATAAAAAGTATACATCATTTGCACCCTCTCTCCCCTTTCCTGGCACAAAGCTCCTACAGCCCTTAGAATTTCCACAGTGATGAGAGTGTCGTTTGTTTTTCACAAAGAGACTCCACCACACCTGAGTTTATTCTAATGAGGTGTCCCAGGATGGGTGCTTAGTTTGAGAGAAAGGGATTGACCATCCTAGAGGGTTGAAATTTTCAACCGCCTCCTCAGAGCCTCCAGCACAGGAAGAGGGGCTGTGGACTGAGCTCAATTACCAGTGGCCAGTGATTTAATCAATCCCTCTTAGGCAATAAAACTGCCATAAAAGCTCCTAAACTCTGAGTTTTGGACCCTCCGGTGTGTCTGGAGAGGGCCCGGAAGCTGGCTGCTACCTCCCCTTGTCCCCTCCTGCCTTGTGTATCTCTTCATCTGACTGTTTATTTGTATCCTTTATAATAAACTGTAAGTAGAGTGTTTGCCTGAGTTCTGAGTTGTTCTAAATACTTATCAAACCTGAGGCAGGGGTTGTTGGAACCCCTAAATTTGTAGTCAGTCTGGCAGATGTGTCGGTAGCCTGGGACCCCATTTGCAGGTGGCCCCTAAAGTGGGGGCAGCCTTGAGGACTACACCCTTCACCTGCTCAGTCTGTGCCCACTCTGAGTGGTGTCAGAACTGAACTAAACTGCAGGACACCCAGTTAGTGTCTGAGATGGAGGGTTGTTGTGAAAACCAACAGCCACACGAACAGAGGCTCTGCTGTCACACTGCCACCTCCACTGCCACCGCCACCGTCACATGGCAGAACCACATGGAAAGGCCTTTTCTGTAGGTCAAAGACAGTTGAGTAACAGCAGGTTCATATGATTCATCCCGTGGATGGAAAAGAAGCCACACACCAAACCTGATGAGCTCAGGGAGACCTGCATGGTGGCCTTTCTGACTCCGAGGCGGACAGTCACCACACAGGATGGGTTGGACGTAAAACTCCCTGGCTAAAAGTGGGCCATGGTGGGTCGTCAGTCCTAGGCCTGCAGCTGCCTTGACAAAGGTCTTCACCGTGCGTGAGCCTGGCTGTTGTCTTTGTGCCTCTAAGATAGCATGCCTTTGGAAGCTCAGAGAGACCTCCTTGTCCAGACCCCTCTGGGGATGCCCACTGCAGGTGAGCCTGAGACCAGAGCAGCTGGTAGTATCTTTCTGTGCAGTAAACGTTGTTTACTATCCTGTGACCGCCAGTGCAAAAGAAGTATGTGCCCCTCCATTTTACTTTTTGTCCAATCCCAGAGATTTCCCCTGTAGCCTGTTGCCTCCCTTAACCTACCGTCTGCGACCGTCTTAGGTGTTCTTTTTCTCTAATGTATAAAATAAGCTGCAAAACTGCTGTTCTGTGGAGCGTTAACCCACTGAGATTTTGTTTCCCAGCAATTGTCAGTTTGGCTCAAATAAATTCATAAAAATCCCCTGCAGGTCAGGACGTTTCTAAAGTCGCCAAACCCAATGCTGTCGCTCCGGCATGTGCCTCTGGAGCAGCCCCGGGACCGAGAGCTCTGCATCTCCCACACCCCTCACGGTCTCGCGAGAGCCGCTGCCATTCCCAGCTCACCCCCAAGGAGACCGAGATCAGCAGAGGTCAAGAGAAAGGCCCAGGCTATAGGACTAGCGAGGGGCCGGGCTGGATTTGAGCCTAGGCCATGACAGGGAAATGTGCTGGTTTCCCATGGCTGCCGAAGCTGGGTGTCACAGACCGAGTGGCTGAAACAATAGAAATTCATTCCCCGAAGTTCTAGCGCTAAACATCCAAAATCAAGGTCTTGACAGTGGTGGTGACTGCTTTTTGGAGGCTCTTAGGGAGAATCTGTCCCCTACCTCTTCCTAGCCATGTCCTTGCAGACAAGCGGTGGTGTTTTTTGGCTTGTATCTGCGTCACTCCTGTCGTCACATGGCCTTCTCTCCCTGTGGTTCCTTTCTCTTACAACGATGCCAGGGGTCGGCTTTAGGGCTGACCCAAATCCAATATAATCTCATCACGATTACCTCTGCAAAGACCCTTTTTCTAAAATGATCTTTTTTACAGCAGCTGGGGGTTATGACATTATCATTTTGGGGGGACATGATTTGGGGAACCTATAGAACTGAGCTCTTAAATGGGAACTCTACATCTGTTGGATGCTGTGTGCTGTTGACACACTGTGTGTCTGTATGGGGCCCAGGACCCCAGCTGCCCACTGGCCTCCTGGACTATGCAGGCCCTACAGAGAGCTGGGCTGGATGGGAGGACAGCACACCTGCAGGCAGAGGCCGATGGAGGAGCCAGGCTCGAGCAGCTCCGCTGTGGGGGAGGGCAGGCCAGCCGGGGGTGTCCAGGTGGACCACCCAGAATGTGTGGGCAAGGCAAAGGGGCATTTGTCATGGCTGCTATGAACGTTCATCTCTGCCTACAGCATGACTTAAATCACCTTGACAGGAAAACATGAAACTTAGAATTCTGGGCAGAAGAGGCTTTGTTTTTCTGGCTAATCAGTTCTCTTGCTTTTGGCTAGTGGTTAGAAGGGTTTTAAAAATTACAGCTAAGAAACTTGTGAGAAGCTTCTGGAAGACATCGTGTCAATTGTCTACAGAAGTGGAGTAAGTGAGAGGAGAAATAATCACTCGGCCAGGAGGATTCTGGACTAGCGACTGTAGCTTCTCAGCAGTTTTGTGGAGATCGTCATAAAACTGTCAAGTGCAGTCACATACTTACTGTAATGTAGGAACTACAAGCCCTAGGACGAGACATAATTAATAGCCCGAGGACTGTGGCCACATACGGCTCTGTCTTGACATTTCTGAGAGCTGGGAGAGCAGCGAGGGCCGGAGCCACTCTCGGCCAGAGTGCTTGAGGACCAGATAGGAACCTGTCCCACTGAGCAGATTCACAGACGCTTTCTCAAGGAATGCACGGCATTCTCTTTCCCGGGGTTGCTGCAGGCACAATGAGAGGAGCCTTCCTTTTCCAGCCTCCAGCCCTTCCTCATAATCGACTCCTTGGAAGGCCCAAGCCTCTGTTTTCATCTCCATCTGTTGCTTCACCAGCCTTCAAGGCTTATCTCGACTACCACCTCCTATCTCCCCACATTGCAAGACCTCACTCATCAGGCCCAAGGCTTCACTTGTGGCATCTGCACCTAAGACGCCCGCATTTGATCTTGTTGAGTTACCCGCAAGCTGCTTGAGGTCCTGGGATATGCCCTCGGGCCTCCTGCATGCCTCATGCATTTGCCAAACTGACCAGGGACCGACTGTAGGTTCCTCGGCCGGGTGCCAGCCCTGCTGACTGACCCATCACAGCCTCGCTCTCTCCACTCCTCTCTTTAATCAGACACAGGCAATAGATTTGGCACGGAAAGAGCTACCCTGCCCCCTACCCCCCACCCCCCACTGATTTTATATTTAGTTGGAGGCAAAAGCAAATATCCAAGGTTCAGGTCAACAGCAATTTAGAAGTCTTTCTGCCAGTTAGAAAACTTTGAAAAAGACATTTGCCTTTTTTTTAACTTGGAGAAAATTTGTAAGGTATAGCCTTTCAAGGAAATAGGATACTTAAAAAAAAAAAAAGAAAAGAAAGAAAAAACCCAGGCTGGCTTTATGTAGTTCAATCCTGTCAAGCTAATCTAATCTTTTGTGACAGAGCAGCAGACCTAGTAGATCAAGGGAGAAAACAATTGTTGGAATTTACCTTTGCTGGCTTCAGAATCTTTGATTTCTGGGTCCCATTCAATAAGATTATCATTGAATTGGCTGAAAGGTTAGAGAGAAGAAAGAGAGAGAGAAGAGAGAGAGAGGGAGAGAGAGGAGAGATAGGAGAGGAAGGACAAACTCTTCTAGCCGGTTCTAGCTGGGTGACAGAAGTGGTCTCCTTAGGGGTCAGCCTTGAGCCCAGTGGCCCTGAACAGTTGCCTGAATGGGCCAGATGACAGCAAAGAGAACATATTCCAAGTCAGCATTAATGTCAAGATGGGGGACGTCGGGGAGGGAGGTGTGGATGAATAAGCAGTAACCTTGGCAATTACTTAAGTGAGCAACCCTAGCACACAGGCTTGACCAGAAGGCAGTTTGCGTTTGGGGAAATCATCGCTGCAGCGTGACCCCAAGGCCGTGATGCTGGGAAGAAGCACATCAGGAGTCCCGGAGTCCGAAACTTGCATTAACGGTGTCCCCATCCAAACCCTACAGCCAGGGAATTTGGACAGTGTTCAAGGGAGAGCCACAGATGTAATTAAACTAGGCTGGGACGTGGGAAGTGAAGACCTTTACAAAAAAAAAAAAGAAGAATTGGGTTTATTGAATTTAGAGATGGACAACCTTTCAAGGGTAGTAACAAACAAAAATAGAAATAAGTTTAAATTACAACACATGAGAATAAAATTAAAAGTAAGGACGACTTCCCTTAGTCCTGAGATAGACAAATGGGTGGTTAAAGCAGAACAGACTTCTCTGGGGCGGGTGAGTGTGCTCGGGCTAACTCAGAGGCAGACGGGACGGCTTCTGAAGTGCCTCTCCACCCACACTGTTACGAGACTACTTCAAAGCACATTGTCAACTCCGAAATGGAAAATGAAGAGGCAGCCAGGACCGCAATCGTTTTAGTGGCCTCGGGCTTGGTTATCATCTACAAAGAGAAATTCAGACACAGCAGGAAGCTACTCCCTATGAAGATGGGCGATGGGGTCATGAGTAGTGAGCCGGGACCGTCCTGTGTGTGGACACAGGGTAGATGCAGTCTGTGGCGCAAACGCGCAGGTAACACACTTCTTCCCCTGTTCCCTCTTTTAGTGTAAACGAGCCCCTGAGAAGGGATCTAATCTCAAGTGGTGACCCTGGAATGTCGGTGTACAGCACCCTAGGCTGTTCGTGTCTGCTCCTGGGTGCTGTCCTACTCAATGATGACTCTCCCTACAACATAGCTGATAACTAATAAGCACACACTCAGCTGCACATAAGTTAATTCTTTAAATTTAATCAGTACTTTATAAAACTTCCCAATCAATTAGTAAAAGATGGCTTATTTTAATAGCCTTAAACATTGGTCGTTATTTAAACAAGACATTCTAAAAAAAAAAAAAAACAATCACATGATAGTTCATAGTAATTTACAGGTGGATGGTATGTATTTAGATACAGAGGTAGAAGTTCACTTTTACACTGTTTCACTAGGACACATTTACCAAATTCAAGGCACGAAATAGTTTGCTTTACAAAAAAATACTGTAAAAATGTCATCTGCTGTTCTACAATGTGAATAAAATTTTCAAAAGAATCTTTACACCTTCCATATTACTCCATAGTATAACATTTCTCCCTCACTAATAATAGTTGGCACAAAAATGGGACTTCCCCACTTTTAGAAACTCTTTCTTTATAGAGCTGCTATGTATTCTAGATAAAAGTCCATCCAAAGAAGTGAATCACAGCAACTTCCTGAGGAAAGGGCACTTTCTGTATGCAGCAAAATTCACAGGTAGAAAAGGTATGATATTTTTTGGATAACTAAGTCTCCAGAGTAATAGATACTTAAGGAAAGATTTCAGAGATGAAACTTACAATTCGGCTAATACTTTAGTCATTACGACTTTAAGAGACCTGATCACCTTTACTGTAACAATCAAACATCATTTAATTCAAACTGATGGAGATTTCAAAATTCCTTTTTGAAAGAGCCGTACACACAAACACCATGAAAAAACCATGTCGGCCTGCAAAGCTGAAAGTTAAGACAACATGAAAAAACACAGCACTGTTAGTCCTTGAAGTTGCAAGGGTGTCAAATGGCTAGAGTTTAATGACAAGAATGAATCAACTCTTTGGGAATTAAGGAAAACCACGCACATGAAACACACTGTAGTTATCATCTCTAGACTTTCTGCTCATTGAAAAAAAAAATAATGGTAGCCTGGAGATGTCACACAGTGCTTGTCTAAAAGACACGACTGATTCTAGGGTTCTGCCTGAAAAGGACCCCACTGGCAACAACTTCAGCTCATTTCTGCTGATCATATTTTCCAAGCACTCGATAGCTGGTTAATTTAAATTTTATTAGTATTATTATTATTATTTTTAAGTTGATTTAAAAAAGAATCCACACGGATTTAGAATCCAGAGAATGTCAGTAACGTGGATCGGACTGCAACGTTGCATCGTCTTCTGAGAGAAGTGATGTCCCACGTGGAAAAGGTTTCTCAGATGCCGTTTTTCGCTTCATTGTTGTTCGTGGCTTGCTTCCGCTGAGCGATGAAGGGGTACATACACTTATCCGCTCCCAGGAACCGGTACATGCACACGACCGCTTCGAAAGGGAGGATGCTGGAAAGCAAGGCCACAGTCGTTAGTGAACGGGGGGCATTCGGTCGTGGGGGCGGATGCAGACCGACCCGACCCGCGGGGGACCCCTCAGCTACCTCTTCATGAAAGTCACGATGTACATGAGGCGGGGGGTGCAGATCATGGGCTGGTCTGTGAGGATGGCTTTCATGGCCTGCTTCACGCAGTAATCAGGCTTCAGAGGGGGCAGAAAAGGCTCGATTTCTTTCCTGAAAGTTATGTATGTAAAAGATGCAATTTTGAATGAACACGAAACAGGGAGACCAGAAATACAAAGCAGAACATTAACAGTGACATTATCTGAATGACAAGATGCTGGGTCTATTGGGTTACTTCTTTGTGCTAGTCTGTATTTTCCAAATTTCCCTCTGAACATGTATTATTTGCAGTCTAGAAAACAAGTTATTATTATTTTTTTTAAATCGGTCTGCTTTTCTGCAAAGTGAGTTGTTTTTTAAATGCCTTAAAAAGTATTTCAAATTATTTCTCTATTTTTTTCTTTCAACAGAAGGAGAGAGCGTTTGACATTACCAACAGTAAACCCAAACAAGACTCTGACTTTTAGCGTTAAGTATAGTTCACATGGCATTGCATCAACAGTGATGTCACCTCCGAGGGAAATAAAAGTCAGCCATATGCCTTCCTGGAAGCCTGAACAGGGAAAGCCAAGGTATTTTCTCCAGGGTCCCTGCAGTGAAGCGCATGGAGATATCCCACCTTCAGCAGGATTCAGTGAGTTACACGTTGAAATAGACTAACAATAATTCCCATGCAGACGGCATCAGCCTGAGATTGGAAGTGACTCAAGTCACCCGCTACCTGCTCAGTCAGGTTCATCTTCCTCTGCCTTTCAAACTCATCCACGCACAGATCTCAAAGTTGGCACGTCTCTGCAAGGACCCTCTTAATGATCCACGGCTTTGTTTACTCTGCCGAGCTCAAGGTATATGTGACTTGACATTTACATCCCACACGCCTCCTTTCAAAGTGGGTGGGTATTTTAGTTCATTTCTAGTGAATCTAAACGTCTCTTCTCGTTCTGTCAGAGTGGATCTAGCTACATACACTCTGCAGAAAAAGGAAGCTTCTGCGTCTGAACTGTCATATTCAAAGGCCATTTTAGAAGGCCATTACTTTTCTGTGACAGTGACATTGTTTCATGTCCACATCAAAGTCGCATTTATTTACTAAAGCTAACATTAAAGAAATAAATTATCTCCTAAACGAGTGTCTTCTGAGGAAAATCCTGGGTAGTCCTTGAGGGCGCGGAGAAGCTGTGATTTATCAGACACCTCGGGACTGACTTCTGCGAGCTGACACCACAGTGGCACAAGACCCTTGCCTGTTACTCCTAGCCACCTCAACGTCACAAATCCTGACCCATGAAAACTACAGATGCTACTCGAAGTACAAGGCTGCCTACGTCTGAAGATCTGCTTCCACGTACTCTCCCGATACGGAAAGATGATTTTAAAAAGAGCTTTTTATTTGTAATAAGACCGGTTCTCACGGACCTGATCCGGCAGCCTCTGAACATGCCAGTGTCCACCAGGTAAGGGCAAACCAACGTCGTTTTAATTCCATCCTTCTCGGCGGCCTTCAACTCATGGCTCAGAGATTCGTGGAAACCCACCACTCCAAATTTACTGGCACAGTAATCCTGGGTCAGGAAGAGAGGAGGGCGACAGCACTGAGCGTGCGCAGATACCCCGCACCAAACCCAAGCTTCTTCCCTGCCCAGGACTCTAGTTACAGGTCTGCTACAAAAGGTTACAGGTGACTAAGCAAAGAAAAGGAAAACATTTTAAAAGACAGATATCTGATGTGGTTCAGTGCAGAAATAATATTTTCAAAGCAACAGCAGAAACAAATGAACACTTTCTTTGCCACATCAACGAAGTATCGTATTACTTTGGGGAAGTTACCAGGAGTCTAGGAAAGCTAACGAGCTGGAGTTAAAAACGGAGAGAGGTTCACTTTGAAGTGTCTGGAAAATTTACAAACGGTCTCTTGTTCAGTAAAGTAGACTGAAGAACCAGTTTGTTTAAATTAATGCTGGGAGAACAAAGGCAAGTCCCGCTTAGGTTATAAGTTGTTATGATCCGCTTTTCTTTTTTAGGGTGAAGTACAAATGAAAATGATAACTGTGCCTTATAAACTTAAACCAGAATGTAACTTAAGGACACACGGTACAGAAAGAAAGTTCTTCTCCATCCCCCAGCTTTAAATTCTGGAATGGCAGTGTAGAATGTGGAAGCCATCTATTCCGTGTCTTTCTGCATATTTGCACGGGACGATGCTTCAGTTCTACACCACAGGCACCCACAGGAGTAACAGCACAGAATGATACACAAATGCACACTTTATAACTTGAATATTGTGAAGAAGATAGTTTAAGGCCAAATTTACAGTGTGGGACACCTCACATCTGATGAGCTAAAACAAGATAACTCACTTCTGTCAAGTTGACCAAAACAGAAGGTCAACCTTTGGCCTCATTTATCTGTTCCCATGGCACCACTATGCCCTCCACGGCCTCACTCTTGACCTTGTCCGTCCCCACCGTCATCAAGCAAAACTGGTAATAAAAACGGCATCCTGAGGCTCAGCCCACTGCCTTCTCTTACTGCTGTTGTCTGGACAACCAAGACAAATGACTTTACGGCATCAGATGTAGAGCTGGCCGTGGGTGACTGTGGATCACCCCACCAACGGCACACAGGTAGAGGGGCTTCACGAATGCATGGGCAGTGGGCAATGCAATCTTTTTAGGGTTTTGGTAGGTTCGTTACGAGATACGGTGACTGAATGAAGGAAACGCTCTCTATGTGACAAACCTCCACTCCAGCGGTACTGAACAGTCCCAAGGAGCTCGCGACCGTCACGATGTGACCATGATTAATCTCCAGCATCGTAGGAAGGAAAGCCTTCGTGGTCTGAAAAAGTGAGATGCAAGCTTCAGAAGTGATGTCATGCGTTTCCTCTAAAACCCAACCCAAGGATCACAAAACAAAGTTTTACCCATGTAATGTTCTAGTGCCCAAGTTTTTAAAAAAATGCTTGACATGTATCCAAAAGAGAAGACCCTTTACATGCCTGGTTAACTTCACACCATGCCATTGGCATCACAGGTCTATCACAAGCCGTGATAAACAAGCCTGTAACACAAGACCCTTTAAAGGCACCGTCTAGATGAAAAGAAAGTCACCAGTATGAGGCTCTTCATTGCCTTTCAAGTGATAGTTATTTGCTAACCTAGATGACTCCCAGGTCAGAGGTCTTTTTATGCTCGCAACACTTGAGCACAGCTACCTCGCGGTCTGTGAGGGACCGCCAGCCTACCCTCAAACAGGTGCTTTGTATTAATGTTTACGTAGGAGCTATAACAGGTGATAAACCCATGAACAAAGAGATGTTCCAGCATCTGAAGCTTTATCACCAAAGTGTACTAACAGGAAGTAAAAACTATTTTTAGTATGTGAAAAAAAAAACAGGGTAAAATACAGCGTCATTTTAATGAAAACTGTGTCATAATGCTAACCATGCATTGACAAAATTTTCTGAATGACCACACTGCACCATGGGACATGTTGGGGAGTGACTTTCCTGTGGAGGCCAGTGACTGGCCACTCGGCGAGGCAGGGTGTGTGGCAGTTCCAAGGTGGTGGGCTCAGAGGTGCCACAAATTTCTTATTCACTCGGTTCCCGTCTCCCTCTCACTCTTCTCCTGCCTTCAAGATGCAAGGCTGTATTTTTTTTTTTTAATTACCTCAAATTGCTTGGGATGATCTATGAACTCCTCTACTGGGCTCCCAACAGTTTTATAACCTGCTTCTTAAAAGAAAGCAGCAAAGAGACATCAGTCTCTGTGGAGTCAGAGCCTACTGCCAACACAGCTTCCCATGATTTATGAAGTTAAAAAAACCCCAACACTACACAATGAACTTAAAGAGCTCAGTTCCCCTCTCGGAGGGTTTCCTGGCTAAGGGATCACTGAATTGTTGCATAAATGTCTAATCTGTTGTGATAACTTTTGCATGCACAAGATCAAAAACAGTTATTCCATCAATTCTTAAGTTTTTCCACGTTGCAGTCCATGATGCACACACTTGTCGGATGAACTTGGTGACGTGTCCTGAGGTCTTCTCCAGTCTGACTCCTGACAATAACAGGATACCCCTCAGCCCCCAGCTCAGACCCTGTCTGGACCTCCTCGCTGTTGTCGCCCATGCCACGCTAATTCTCACCTGTCAGGTTTTACCCATGGACTCCTCTCCGACAGTCCGCCCCACAGCCCTCCTAGGTGATTCAGAGTGTACTCATCACATACTTACATAGCCTCTCACACTTTTCAAAGTGCATGTGTCACCAGCTTCCTAATACTTCTCTACGAAAGGCAGTTGGGATGTTAAGCCTTTATCTAACATTCTATTCACCTTGACTTTGTGCATATTTCCTTAAGACATATAGTTGGTCCCATTCACTATAACATATAATATTTCATGGTACTTTGATTCTGATTATTTTAATTAGTCTGGCTCTTTCAGCTATCAAGGGAGAACTGCTGTGACAGGCACGGTGAAGAGAGAGTGATCGACACTTCTCACGTGCTTCTCAGGCCTAGCGCACTGCAGGACGTGTGACAGACAAATGCTTTAGCTTGATTTTATTTCTTTGTACTAGTAAGTGGGGTGGTTAGGGTAATTATGATATCAATTATGATTCTGGTCTGCTTAATAACCAAAAAAGGTAAGCTGTGGTACTTTAGGTCATGATAGGTTTGTTTTTAGGCTCTGTAGCTTATCTATGGCCATTATAGCAAAGAATTATCATAAAGTAACACCACAAAGAAGCTTATATATTCCAATATAAACTAGAAAACCTATCCTTAAAAAAAAAGCCTATGTCTTTTTTAAAAGTATCTGGTTATGATTAATTGTTCCCAGGTTAACTAAAAAGTACAAAATTTATTCTTGATGTTATCCAGAGATCATTTCTAAGTATCAAAAGTTTGCCTAGTCTTGGAATACAGGGATAGATTCAGTATGTGGGAACCTATTTTTCAGTTCTTAAGTATAAGAACTCGATATTAAATCCCAAGAAATTACACACAGCATAAACTGCCAGTAAGAATTTGCTACTTGGTGACCTGGCAGATCTGAACGGCTGCCTACTACTGTTCACACGGGCAGCGTCCCCTCCACGTCCAGCTGGCGGCTGGCCCTGACGAGAAACGCACAGACACCGAGTGGGCTGGCTCCGATGACCTCCTGGTATTCACGTGCCACGCTGTCGTCTGCAGGTGTTAAATGACTCACCCAGATCCCGGCACCACATAAAAGTGGGTGATAGAAGATTAACAAGTCCCTGACAGTTTTTTAAGTTTAATTTGCTGCGAGGTTCTGAAACTAATGAGGTTGGTCTGGTGGTATTAATTTGTTCCTGCAACAAGTGTGTCTTGAATGCCTATCACGTGCTGGGACTGTATTATGATCTGGCCAAACAGTGACATAAAATGACAGCAGGTCCCACTAGTGTTTCTACGCATAACTTACACTCACCAGCACTTCACTGTGTTAATGGGAACATCCGATAGGAAACGGTTCTAGTTTATCCTTCGCAAAAGCAGAATATCATAGCTACATGTTCTAAAATAAAATGAGATTTGGGCTTCTTCTCCCTGTCCACCCTCACCCCCAAGTAATGTGGCGAGACATTTAAGCTACTGGTTTTACATTTAAAGGAAAAAATGGAAAGAAAAAGAGAAACAAAAGAATCCAAATAGGGTTAAATAACTAAAATCTTTCCCAACTGTGGGTTATAAACATATTTTTCAGGGAAAAATGCTTCATTTTAAGTAGCTAGTAAAGTGTGACATAGGTTTGTTTGTTTTAACATGAAGCTTTTTTTTTTTTTTTTGAGAGGGATGAGTTAGCTTAAAAAGAAGGTAATGTCAGGTCAGTTTTGTTTAAAATATGTGATTTCTTGCCTCATCTGGGACAACTTTGGCCTCTGTATGAATGAGAACCAATGTGTCACTGTGTTCGCCCTAGTCCAAGACAAAGGTCTATATTCTCTACTCAGGGAGGCTCACCTACTGTGGGTCCAATACTACGACTGTGACAAAAACCACAAATGAAGCTGAGAAAACCAAGTGCTGAGGAAACCGAGAGGGCAAGGAGGCTTCCCAGGGCCACAGCAGGCCGGGAATCCAGCCCGCCTGTCTTCCAAAGCTGGCGCCACACACCTGCTAAGCCGGGACTAGAGTTATCGGGGCTGTGCAGGTTTCCGTTCAAACCTGAGCTTCTGGGGTTTACGCTGGAGCCTGATCCACATGACTGAGCACTAAGCTGCCAGTCATTTCCTTTGCTGCCTGAATGGAGGTGACCAATTACTGCTAGTGCATTATTTCCACAACCAGACTCCTGCCTATGTCAGGGGCACGTCACCAAATAAACTTTGATCAGCACTAATTCTATCCCTTACTTTACAAGAAAAACGCTATAAATGGGTGGCTAGAAAGCATCACACTTTTAAGAATTTTCCCAAGTAACCTGACTAGTTTTCTTTTCTAATTACAATTGCCCTCAATAGTCTAGTAGATGACATCTGAGATAGCACAGCATATTCTGTCCTTGACACAGGCTGACAGCACAAAGAAATCTGGCACTTTGCAATGAATTATTAATGTGCACAAATATTGCAGCATGGATGAGATGGGGACCAGCGAAAGGTGAAGTGCTAGTTGCCATGACACCAGTCAGTTCATGCTAAGGTTTGTCGTGATCTTTAACTTTGTCTCAGAGAGTCGGTGGAAGAACCTAAACAGCAAACCTGCAGCTCGCACCCAAACGGATTAAGCATAAATTCATGCCTGGGCTGCTGGACGCTGGGACCACTGTGTTTTCTCTGAGCTAAGGACGGATTGCCTGGGGCAGGGGTCAGCACCTGGGGACGGGACCGCTAAAGGAAGTTCAGAGTTAGTTGGTACCAAAGGTGGCTGGCAAGGTTGGCGACACACTTAACCTAAGTCAGAGAACTGCACTCCATGGGTACGTCTGCTAACTAAAACGTCTGTGAAGCAGAGGATGTCCAGTTCCTCACGAGGAAAATATAGAAAATATGGCTGACTCTCGATCTCAGAGTCTCAAAGTCAGCAACCAATATATACTAACTGGTCTGCTCACTGGAAGAATGTAGAGTCGGAATGGACTAGGGATTATCTTATCTGCAAAACAGAAAACTCTTAATAATGAACCCTGGCTAAAAAGTGTGGAGAGAGACGTTAGGTTACCCGCGATTAATTTTTTTTATCACGAGACTCTAATACCATAATCTGCCACCAGATGACAGGGTTGCTGTGTGACTTTAAAAAAAAAAAAAAAGGGGAAAAGGCCATTCACGTGGACATTCGCACAAAACACACTTAACAAGCCTCATATGTCCATGGCTCCACAGGGGTCCTCTCCGGGGTCTTCTTCAAAGCACCGGGCACTTTGAACGACAACTGTAAAGGTCGTATTTATAATATAAACAAGAACTTCTCAAACAGAAGTATGAGTGGACATAGACATGACATGTCATATCTTGAGAAATCTTTGAATGTCAGGTTCACGCCACATTAACTCCTAACAGTTCCAACCCCCGCATCACTCTTGGCAAGCTTAATGACAGACTGCAATGCAGCGCCTGCAGCTGCACTGTCAGGGAAAATTAGCCCTCAGCTAAACAAAAGAGATGTGAAGAAGTGTGGTGTCCAGCAAAGCCTGACTTTTGAAACTTCTAGGCAGATGACATTTGAAAGGTGGAGGCGAAACGCCGAGAATGTATCCTCGGACTTGTGAGCAGAGCCAGGTCTGTGGGCATGAAGCAAAGAGCAGAGTTAGTGTCTCACTGTGGGAAAAGGCCTCATGCTATCTATATTTTTGTGCATTTCTGCATCTTCACAACCATCCTGTGGTCAATTCAAGAAAAGGCATCTTTTAAAAGAATTGTTTCAGGGTGTTTCTCTCTCATTCAAACGTTCCAGAAACAGAGCAGGCTTTCTACAGAGGTCCACAGAGCACATTCCAGCGAGAAGGGGTTGCTACCATCAGCACATACATAATACAGTTTGCTGATATGTGTTTAAAGGTTTTCAGAATCTCAAAATAATAGCAATATATACAATTTAAAAAAAAATCAAGACTCCACTGAACAGAGACTATCTAACTGGACGGCCTTACGGTACCCATGCCTCCAAGTGGCTCAGCCCCTTTCCTGGGGTCTTGCTCCTTCTTCCTGTGTTGCTAGCAAGGTAACTTATCTTTGTCATACTTATTTACAAGGATAAAATGACATCTGGTGGCACTCTTCTCTGAAAATTCAGTCACTGCTTCCTAGAAAACTATGATTTGACAGTACAAAATACTGAAGGCATTGAAAAAAATAGTGAATTGTGTTGCAAAGGTTAATAGGATAAATCATTAGTGTGCGCAAAAATTTAAAAATGGTGACATACCGCCAAGCCAACCTGGGAAGGAAACACATGGCTAAATATATATTTTTCATTCTGTCGATTTATAGGTATCTGCTTCATAAATGTACTGCCCACTAAACTTGAGCCATTTCACTTTGACCACAGAAAGTGTTACTTAAAGATTTTCATTACAAAATTATCCTCAATTAGGAAATAAACCCAACCAATATTTGCTGGTAATATACTGACTTTTAAATATTTTAGGTGCAGTCAACAGCACAAATTCTGAAATTCATGTAACTGGATCACAGCTTTTTTTCCTTTCCTATTTAGGTGTGTTTGCAGGGACAGAAAGGGACAAATTATGCAATAGAGCCCCCAAGATACCAGACTCAACAACACATGCTCCAAAATATGTCAGAATGACACAGAATGTTCCATTTTTAGCTAGAGGACAGGCTCAAGGAGATGTCACAATCACTGAATCCAGTGTCATATCTCCCACCTTTTCATTGTCATGCTGAGGCCACAGGGACCTGCTGAAGGTTTGCAGGTGTCAGCAGTTAATCCTTCTCACACTCACACCAGTCTGCTCCTACAGTTGCCCTGCGACCAGGAAGCTCATAAAAGAGCAAAGCTTTTCAAACGAACACCTAAATGACGACACCATCGGTTATTCAGCACGAATAAACGCTTCCCTGACTTGCAGTCCCCAGTTGGCTCTACCCTGAGGCAGAGACTCAGGCGTCGAGCTCCCCTTACCTCTTGGAGTTTGCCATGAAGAAACACGAGGAAGGAGAGACTTAAAACTCCACCCGTCTGGAAAGTGCAGCAGCCTTCAGAGTCCAGAAACCACATGGTCCCAACTGCCCGTCACTTAACCTTCCTGTTACTTGCCCTCTTTCGACGTGACTCACTTGTGAGATGAAAAGATCTCCAAGTTTCTTACTCAAAAATGGTGTGACGACTTATAGCCAATAATTCTTCCTTTGATTCTTACCACACTTTCAAAATACAAGTTGGAACACTGAGGTATTACCTGCCTGAGACTCTTGTAAATGACTCAGTAAGGTCCCAACTCCATTGGAGCAGTAAAAACGTCTACTCATTAAACACTTATGTTGTCATGATTGTGCCTTTTAAAATAATGTAACTTGAATTCATGCCTCTTATATATTACAAAACTTACAAATTACCTGTGAAACGATTGTTGTTTTCCCACGTTTTCCTTGAGCCCACAGAAGCTCAATATGCTAGAAGGCACAATGAATGCTGAGCATTGTTTCTGAAATGCTCTCCCTGGCCCTGCCCCTGGCCCAGTCCTCCCGGACCAAAGGGTTATTCCAGCGTCTCTCTCAAGCTTAGGCCTCTGCCCCTATTTAACAGCTTTACAGAATAATGAAAATAACCCATGGAATTGCTGCCAAATTGTCTGCCAGAAAACAGGTTGTCATTAAGCCCTCTGTTTGCCCCAAACTCCCATCACGGCACAGAGGTTGTAATAAAGAAGGATCTGCCGAGGGGCAGAGGCTTCATCTTGCTCCAGGCACTGGTAAGTACCTCCTTGGGGCGTGAACACTGTACGGCCACCTGGAGTGGCAGGAATCCTTCCCCAACCACCCCCTCCGACAGCCCAGCCCAGCAATGTCCCCATGTCACCTGCCATCATCCCTTTTACTTCATATCTATAAACAGTTCAAATTCTCTGCTTTCCAGTTCGCTTACTGTGGAGTCTTTAAAAGAAATTAAAATCTTTACCTAAACAAAAGATAAATATAATTAAGAAGTTGCTCCCCAAAACTTTTTATGCTCAAGCATGTATGATCACAACTTAGAACTGACTATGTGAGGGTCTATGAAGTCCCCATATTGTGTTAGGCTTTGTTTAAAAAAATAAATCTCTGTGACCCTCTTAAAGAAATGTAAGAACTGTGAAGCCACCTACTCTCTAAACCAGTGGCTCTCAGGCTTTGCTGCACATAGGAACCGTGTAAGGGAGGTTTGACTTCTGCTGTCTGGGCCGTACCCTCAGCCGATCGCTCCAGGGAGGAATCAGGCATCGGGGGACAGCCCTCCCTGGCAATTCTGGCACCTAGCCGAGTGTGGGGAGCACTGTTCTAGAAGGGGGTCTCAGACCCCGCACCGCTGACATTTGGGGCTGGGTAATCTGAGGTCGTGGGCGGAGCTGTCCTGTGCATTGCTGGACATTTAACATGACCCTGGCCTCTACCCACTGGGTGCTAGTAACAACCCACCAGTGCCAACAAGCAAGAGTGCTCCAGCGGGGGTGGGGGAGCACAGCCCCATGAGAACCACTCTCTACAAGGAAATTGAGTGCCATAGAGTCCCACAATGATTTTTTTTTTTCTAATTCTCATATTGTTATTTTTTTCTAGGTTTGGGAGACATTCTGGGCTTTAAAAAATCACAACTTAAAACTTGGCTCAAAAGCCCATCGCTTTCAGTTTATATGTCAATACCTTCAGACCACCACCCACTACTAAATTAAGAACTATCTCTGAGGGACAATAACACTGTCGTGTCAGGGGCCAGGAGTGGAGGAGAGGGCTGCACAACAGGCAAGGCCCCGCAGCTATATGGTCCTGGGTAGGAAGAATGCACAGCCTCGACTTCGTGCCAAAGCTTATGGCTTTGGGAACACCATCCTGGGCTCAGCGACCAAGGAGAATAGTGACAAGGATCACCTGAACTCTTCCTTTTAGACACTGGACAGGATTCCAAATCAAAGAATTAAACCTTGGCTAGGGTGAGGGCGGGCCCCAAGGTGCATGGCCTGGTAGCCTCCTGGTCTACAGAATTCCTGTAGAGGGGCTGATTAGCTCAGGAGGAGTGAAAAGGGGGTGGGGACAGAGAATACTGAGAAAGTGAGAGGGGAGGGAAGTATTCAAGAGCAGTTCCCCCCTGGGGCTTTGATGTGCATAAGAGTCACCTGGGACCTGAACCAAAAGCAGGTTCCGATTCAGATATGCTTTTCCCAGCATGCGGGCCAGCAGGCCCGGTGCTGCTGCCGCTCTGGACCCCAGGCTGAGTGTCGGGGGCCAGCAGGAGCCGGAGAATTGACTCCAGACCTCAAGTACCTGCTGATCAATATCTCCTAGAAATTCAGCAAAATAGGCAGACTAATTTCTTTGTCCTCTGTCCCACCAGTGTCCTTCAAACCGGGACTTCAGGGGTTAGGAAGCCCCATACTCCATCTCCCTCCATCCCCCATCAACGTTTATCAGATAAAGGATGATCACATCCAGGTGCGAAGCCCGCAGAGCTTTATGAACAATTTTTGGAGTTTGCAGGCTTCCCACACCAGACCTGGGCCCGCGTTCGGCACTATCAAGCCCCTCTGCTGCAGTGTGGACGTGCGTATCTCCCTGAATGCAACTGTGGAAACCCTAACACCCCACGTGATGGGACTAGGAGGTGGGGGCCTCTGAGAGGTAACCTGGTCTTGAGGGTGGAGCACTCATGGATGGGATTAGTGTCCTATGAAGAGAACCCAGAGAGCTTACTTACCCCTGCTATCACGTGAGGGTACAGCAAAGACAGCTGTCTACACACCAGGAAGTGGGTCCTCACCAGACACTGCAATATACTGGAGTCTGGATCTTGGACAAACCTCTAAAACTGTGAGAATTACACTTCTATCGTTTATAAGACACCCAGTCTCGGTACTTTGTTACAGCAGCCCAATGGGCTCAGGCACCCCATGACATGAGACATGAGAACAAGCTCTCAAAACGAGACCTAGAAAACTTCAAAATCCTTTCCCATCATCCACAGAGGCTTTGAAAGCTTAGTGTTCAACACAGGAAATTCAGACCCTTTTAGTCTTGGCCGTTTATCTTTTTGATCTCCCACGTTTGCCTTCCTGAAGCTTTCATGGTTTGGTAAGCCTGTGAGAAAACTCTACCTTGGAAATAATTACCCCTTCGAGAGTTAGATGACTGGGCGGTAGGTCTGGACACTATCAGCCAGTCAAGACTGCACAATTGTGAAAATCCATGATTAGCATTTCCAAATGCAAAGCTTATGGAGTTATCTGGAATTATGATCTCATAAGATTATTATGTAACAGAACGAAGGTTTAACATTTTCCAGGAGATAATAAGCTTAAAGATTAGTACCAATTATTTATAAAACTTTGCTCAGTCTTAGAAAAGCCCTTTTTAGTCCCTACTTTTTGTGTCTAGTGTGCCCATGCTGACATGCACCTGAAGAAGAGAAGGAAGCCGAGTGACTGTGAATGTACCATGCTATTCTTGATGAACAAACCACTTTAGATGCAGACCACGGAAAATGACAGAAAAAGCACAGAAAAAAAAACATGAGCTGGGCTTTGGTAATAAAATTCCAGTGTGCTGTTGGTTCTTTAGCCTAGAATTTTATATGCTTGTCTAATTTATGAAGCAAACTTCCTGGGGATATTAAGCTAGAGTTAATTAGTCATTGCTAAACTAACGATGCTCATAAAAAAAAAATGAACATGTGAAGGTGGGTTCTAGTGTTGTACCACAGGGCAGAGGCAGAAGTGACTCACAGGGAAGCCAAGGTGCTTTGAACATGCAGCCCAGGTGAGCACAGCTGGCCCTCGGACAATGATGCCGTTCCAGTCATTGTCATTTCATCATGAGCCAGATGAGATGCCCCTAGGAACTTCGCTTGGTGAAATCAGTTTCGTTATATGTCATTTTGCTTAAAGTCGCAGAACCTATGGATGACGTTGAGTGACGACTCACTGTTTGCAGAGGCTCTAAACTCAAGGTTCGCATGCCAGCCTGCCCTGTCCTGGCTACATCCCTCCCTGGTGGTGACATTAGTCAAGTCCTACAACCTGTCCCGGTTTGTTTCCTCATCCATAAAAACGAGGATAATTGCTCTACTTAACTGAGAAGTGTGCTCATGAAAGGGCTTTGTAAAATCTAAGTGCTATATAAAAGTACAGTAAGTGTGCACGAGGCTCTTTAAGCATATATTTACAGGCTATTTTGTTTGTGCTATTTATTTTTGCTGATGTTGTTTTTTCAAGTTCCTGCAATTTCTGATTCTTACTATGTGTGGCTCCCAGGCCTCCCTGCCCTCCACACAGTGCCAGACCTCTCACTTTCTGCAAAAACCCAGTTTCCAACCACGAGAGGAAAGCTCAGAACCACACTGCTGAGAGGGCTGCAGCCGCCCAGCCCTTTCCTCCAGCATCCTGGGGGGCGCTGGGACACACCAAGACGCTTTGCAATAACACCCCTTCCAACTCTTTTTCTTCAGGCCAATTTTACTAGGAGCAGAAAACCACAGTTTTAAAATATAAATTACAATGCTTGACAGAGAAGTGTCCAGCAAATGTAAAAATACTAACAGCTAGTGCAGAACTATTTGAAAATAATTTATTATACCCGATGTTCTTTTTTCCCAAGAGATTATAGAACTACTTTGTTTTAGAAAATCCTTGAGAAATCAGTAGGGGGCAGTATGTTAATTACAATTTGCAGGTGGGAAAATTCAGGCTTTGAATTTTAAGTTTCACTTGTCCTCAAAATACCCATGTGCTTACATAAGTCACACCACAAATATTTTCCCAGTTACACTGATTCAGTAAGTGTTATTTTGAGCCCCATTGTTTAGAATAACACTAAGAAGCTTAACCATGTTAATATTCAAAACTTCCAGGACTAAACTATTTGAAAGGCAAGAAATTCACATTTTTATGCAAAAGCAGCAAATGAGAAACTCTGTGTCTTCCCCAGACCCGAAATAGCCAACGTCACAATGCAAACTCCATCACCACCTTCCACATAGCTTTGTGTGATCTTTGCAAGCTTCACAGACCAAGAAATGTTTTGTTTCCAAAAGTGAATTCATGGATTCATTGTAAGTGGCTTGTCAGCTGGGCTAATTTGACAGCACTCAAGGTTACGGCAGTAATTGCCCTTACTTGTTAAATATTCTAGCAGCATTTGCTAAAGTGTTGAAAGTTTTATGATCATTAGGAGAGGATATTCAACTTTTTTCCCCGTGGTTCACTTAATTTTAGTTTCATAGCATTTAGGAAAATGGTCCCTGACAGGTGTGAACTTGAGTTTTAAGAGAATTGACAAATAAAGTAAAAAAGAAAAAGAGATTCAAGAATGGGCCATGCTGGGTAAGATCAAGTGAAAGATGTTAGCATTCCTGCTGTCAAAAGGCAGCACCTCTGAGGCTCCCTAAACCCAGAGGTCAGGTGACCGGAACGGGCCAGCCACATGTGTCAGGGTACACGTGATGAAGTCCTATGGCAATGCTCTGACAGCCCTCACTGCCAACTGCCTGTCTTAGCAGAGCGTCGTCACAGTACAGGGATGTTCTCTCAGGCTGCCCTATTACGGGGATCAGCCGTATGCTTCAACTACTACATATTCTCGAAGAAAGAATTAAAAGAGTCCATCCTCTCAGCTCTTCTCTGGTTATGCTTACAAGGGGTCTCAGCCTAAAAGTTTTTAGATCACTGAACAGAAACCTTAAGAAGGAGTTAGTTCTTTGAATAGCTACCTATTATAACTTCTGAGATAAGAAATCACTAATTAAAGCAAGAGATTTAACACATTTTAATCTGATCCCCAGAGTTAAAGGCTCAAAACGACTTTTCAACCCATTTAGTGGAGGCAGTGAATAGTTCCCTATTTCTTGGGGACTATCAGAGTTTGTCATACTCCAAAGATTAGCTACAAAAGGCCCTTTATCTTGGGAAAATTACAGATTGTGTGTGAAGAAGGAAACGAGATACAAATCCACCCTGCCATCACACCCTCTAGTGGAATTTCAGCATAGTACAATTTGAGGGTCAAAAACATCTGGGTAGTTAGGACTTAACATAGGCTGGAATGGACTTAGAAAGTCCAGTGGCTGGCTGTAAGTGCACTGTAGACTTGAACCTTCTAATTATTTGCTGATCATCTGAAGAGAAGCAAACCATGTCAATTACACATCTATCCTTACAGGCAGATACCTGGATTAGACAAAGGCAAACTGGCTACTTATCATAATTGAAACAGGCTTAATTGTCATTTCTCAAAGTCCTAGAACAGAACTTTTAGATGAATCTGCTATTAATATTCCTCAAGAAGAAAACTTAAATAAAAGGGGTTTCCTACTTAATAAATTCATTCTAATTCCCAGGTGAGGTATTAAAACCACCTGAAAGGCATTTTCCGATTGCCATACCTTAGAGATATAGTTAACTTAAGTCACTAGAAGTTGCCAAAGATCTTGAAAAATCTGAAAAATGATTAAGGTAAAAACACACTTAAAGGAAGAGACTAACCCAGAGAATGGGGGCAGTGAAGCATCGAGCTGTGGGTGTGCAGCTCCTCCCCAGGGACCTGATCCTGTAGCCAAGGGCCAGGGACGGTCGGGCACTGCCATTCATTCTGAAAAGCTTTCAGTTGGCATTTGCCTCAGCGCAGGTTAAAGAAAGCTTCCACTTTTGACACGTCCTGTAGATTAATTTCTACTTGGGCAGATAATGGACAAAGGCCTGGATATAGAAATAACCAGGGAGAAAAGGACAAACACCAACTTTGAAGGAACCGAGAGAAGCAGCACGTAACTCAACAAGAAGGCCATTCCCTGAACCAGGGATCTGAAACGACTCTACAGACTGCCCCTTAACACACATGGCAGAGCAGCTGAGTGTGTCAGACTCCTGCAGGGCACGGCGGTTTCCCGCATGGAGGAAGCTGGAGTTTAGGGTGCACCAGAGGACAGGCAGCTGATGAGCCTGGGGAGCAGGTGGAAATCAGCTCTGGAAGGCCTGAGCCGCCATGCTAGTGAACCTGAACTTCATGCTGTGGACAATATGATCACACGAGGGGTTGGGGTACCTTCCAGTTAGCACAATCTTTAAGCAAGCACATGACAAACTCAAGTCTGCTTAGATAACCCAAGGCTGGAGAGCAACAGCTGGAAGTGGGGAGAGATGCCCCAAGACCCTTCCCAGGGTCCAGGCGAGAGGTGATGGAAGCACAGAAGTGGAGGTGGGCATGGAAAGGGGGGATCACACTACACGGACGTGCACAACGGTCTGGATTTGTTTGATTCGTGAATGCGTGCAGGATGGAGAGTTACAGGTACTGCCGATGCCTCTGCACCTGGTACCGGCCACACCTGGGAATTCAAGATGGGGCAAAAGGTAGTTCAGTTCTGAGACTGGCTGATGTCAGGGAACACATGGAACAGACAAGACAGATGCTGAACTTGGGAACTGTCACGGAAATCACAGTTGAAGCTACTGAAATAAACAGATCACCCAGCTGGAGGTGCACAGCGACAAGAGGTCTGAGCACACAGTACTGGAGTCATTACATTTTGGAAGCAAGGAGGTTAGGAGTGACAGCAAGACAGGCAGAGAAGCAGGAGAAAGTGGGCTCATGGGAGCTGAAGCACAGCGATTCGAAGAGATGGGTAACGGGGCTGCGTTTTGATAAAAGACCAAGCTGCACACTGGCTTTGCCACTTAGGGAGCATTGCTATTTTTTCATATGACACTGGTTACTTAGTAATATCTTCTAAGCAACTGAAATAACCAGACACAGATGAGAACATATTATTAAAGATGTTGGGAAGATTTTCATAGTATGGTTCCCTGCTCACACCAGTCATGTAAAGCGACATTTTGTCATGTGATAGGTATGGATTTCTAGCAGCAATAGATGTGGGCCCGGCATGTAATATATCAAATATAGACGCTCAAAGTTCAATGAGCATGTGATCTTATTGCGTCAGGAGAGAAGGCTATGAAGTGACCCTGGCAGGTACACAGTCCCAGGTGTCCCCTCGCTGCTATCTACAGAGACGCTTCACTGAGCTTTCGACTGCGACCAGAGTTGATAAGACACGGTATGCTTAATTCGCAGTTCAGTTCAAGACACAAAACATCTTTATTTCTAAAGCTCAGACATTTGATTTTTTTTAATGTGTATATTTTTTTAATAACAGAACCCAGTTCTATTATAGGCGTAGAAATAGGCATTGCATTCTAAGTTTTTAGGAGACAAGAAAATTATGCTCTATAAAATGCATTCTCTAACAATTCTTAGCATTATGGTTTGGAGGAGGAAATTTTGGGTATACAGTTTGGGTATACAGACTACTTTAGAAATGCTTAAAAAATTCTAAATCTAAGAGGCTTTCAGCAAAACTAGATTTCTCCAACCAGAGAACAGAGAATTACAGTATTTGAGATTAAAAACTAGTAAATCACAAAAGAACTTGAACATTAATAATTAGGGATCATTCATGAGATATTAGCTACTAATGTCTTTAAGTGCTACATTACTCTGATCTAGCTGGTGGGCTTTTACTTTTCCTGGATGGATTTTAACTAAATAGACTTTAGACATTTGGATATAGATAAATGCCTAATTCAGTAATTAGTATTTTAAAACTGGGAAACCTTTTAAGTTAAGTGGTCTATTAATTAACTACCAATTATCTTGTCTGACTACCATATCAATAGAAGTAAATTACCGACTAGCTAATTTGACAGATTTAGTCTTCTGCCACGCAAAATTTCTTCAGAACATAAAAGACTGCAGTTAAATGCTTTTGCTTCCCCCTTTTGGTTAATCAGGGATCAATTTGTTGCGCATGTATAAGAGCCAAATGCAGCTCTTTGGTCAAAAAGGATCTACAGATAAACTTTGTGATTTAGAAAACAATGGCAAGCTAAGATTTTACTTCTCTTAAAAAATAACCTGTTTTGGGGAAAACATGGGTTTGCAGTTCCTGTATAGAGGTCAACTTTCCATATTTCAAAGGACACTAGAGGCATTTTCAAGCCTTTGAATATTATCACAATACAGAGAGCCTGAGTGAGTGGTGTCTGTGATTGCACCCAACTTAAAGACCATCGTCCGTAAACATTCTCCATGGTCTTGTTCCAACCACGAATGCTGCACACCAGGTCATGCTACCTAGAACCTCCCCCAAATGTGTTGCTTCTTGACTGGTGGCCAAGACAAGTTTCCTAGCAGAGTGGCTGGTGATGGAGGAATATCGGAAGATGGAGCATCACAGCAGACAGGAGGGCTGTGCAGAACACTGCCAAGTGCTGTAAAAACTTCCAACGTGCACGGAAATAGTAAGAAGCAAGGAAGGGGGTGCAGGACAAACCCTTTCCTTGAGGCCCGGTCATCGGGAAATATGAATGGCTGCCAGACATTCAATTTGAGCTTGATGCAAATTGGTATAGCCACACCAAGCCTTCTCCCAGCCGCTAGCCTTGCACCACCGAGCAGAGTTAATACACTAGAGTAAAAATGAGCACATGGAAGGGACAGGGAGAATGGAAAAATTGTGTAGGAAAACAAAAGGAGATACAAACAATAAAGAATGTGAGCCTGCCCCATTTTGAAACCTCATCGATCTTACCCAGCTTGAATTAGTCCAGCATAATGCTTACCTGCTGAAACTTCAGAAGGTAGACCTGTGTGGGCATTCTCTGAACAGGTTCTCTTCTAAATATTTAAGCAGAAGCCTAGCCTTTATTATAAAACATTTACTGAGTGACTCATGGGAAGGGTTCTGTGCCAGGTGGGGAAAACAAATAGATGCCTGTAATAAACTGCCTTCAGACAGCTTGCCATCTACTTTGGGATTTCAGGGCACAAAGTATAAGAAGTTACTCCAAAGAGTACATGCGACACACCAAAGGATGGGGATGACAACAAAGGCTGTGAGAGAATAACGGCAAGAAGAGAAAAAGCCTTAGATAAGCCGTTTAACTGCAGCTTTGTCAGAAAAGAGGCATAGATAAGGTGATTTTTGAGGACACTTGCAGCTCTAATATGCAAAAATGCCAGACATAGGCTGTGGGGGGTGGGGGCAGGTTACAGTAAGAACTTGGCCTAGGCCTTCCAAGGTAGATGGAGTGGCGGATGAGGGCCTTCCAAGCAGAGGAGTAGCGTGAGAAAAGGTTTGGAAGTAGCAGTGCCTACAACTTTTCGGTGGATGTCCACATGGTTTTCTATTTCACTACATATGACTTTAACTCTAGGTCAGGACTGTCAGATATGGATTATTTTATGAAAACAGACGACAGCTACTCACAAATCTAGTTCAACATGATCTGTTTGATTGACTGAACGAGTCTTTGCTCAGTCGATCTACTTTTTAAAATGTATGGAGCAACTTCTTTCCCCATCCGAATGCAATAAAAAGACATACTCATTTTTTCTGAAAGGAAAGCAGCTCACGCCAGTACGGTACATCTTTGGACGGTTACCATGGACATTTTTGCCTAAGAGGACTACTGGAAGGGAAGCTGGATTAGGTGACTCTTAGAACACGTAAACCACTCCTCATCCCACCCCCACCCAAGTCGCTGTAAATTATGTAGGTCTTCTTTTACATTTTAGTTGCTAGATCTCAACTTCTTAAAAGGTTTTTAAGTCTCAGCAAGGGGTCAGAAATTCCAACTTGAAAATGAATTTTCTGACTCAATATTGAAAATAAATTCTTAAGTTTAGATGCTTCGGGGAAAAACAGCTGGAGAATTCAGGAGCCTCCCATATTTTAATACGAAGTGACGTCATTACTGCTAAGGCGTCCAAGAACTCTCTAAATTGTGCAGTTAAGCAACATCTCGAAGCAAAGTGGGGCCTCTGGGAAGGTTATCTGTTCCTTTTCGTTATATAGATTCAGCTCCACAATAATTTTTCTATTGGAGACTTGATTTAATTTTCTCCTTAGGTTAGAAAGTAGCCGACTGTTCAAGGTACAGACATCAGCTGATGTGCATTTTCAAAGCTGAAGCTATGGATTTTCTGCTCCCTCATTTTATAGGATGTCTAGTGAAGAGAAGCTGTTTTCCTCTGCAGATCGTATGGGATTTCTTTAAAAATCTGGTTGCATTTGAAACTCTATAATTCAGCAAAATAATCGTGCAGAGAAAGAGGCAAGACAGTTAAACTTTAGACTATTTTGTGTAGGTAAATGTTTATAGTTTGGAAACCATGCATAATTTCATGCAAAGGTTAATGGAACAAACCAGTCCTGGCATCTGGTTCCTGATCAGCCCACTGATGGCTGAGTATCTGCTAAAGGGAGACGGGTTGACTAAAATCAGCTCGCGTCCTTACCACTCTTCAAATATGAAAAGTACAGCCCATCTTCAATTAGTGTACGTCTTTTATTTCAAATGGCGATTACTTGTTTTATTCAGAATTATAAACAAATAAGATTCTTAATTAACTGTGTCACCCAGTTTATTCAGTTGTACTAGGCTTTACTCATCCAATCCACCCCTTGTCACTTGCCACCTGTTCTTGTGAACCTTGCAGCAGTAATGACTTTTATCCGTTCTGCACCCCCACTGTGCATATGTGCGTGCGCACGTGCACACATACACACAAGCACACTTAAATTCCCCCCAAACTGTATCGGGTACCCTCCTTCCTTCCTCATTAAATACATGATATGAGTTAGCTCACATCATTTACGTGTTCATTTCTAGAGGTCTGGAAATTAATTAAAGTTCATGCTTGAAAATAAAACATTAAAATAAGCTTCTTCCAGGATCAGAGAGGTGGTGTGATATTCAGGGGACCACATTTGAGTAAGTCCTTCCAAAGCCAGATTAAGTTTTTAAGCAGTTGCTAAAAATTAATGAAGTTTAATGTGACCTATTTAGGAGAAACAGTTCTTTGTTGTGTTTGATTAGAAGGCTAATCTGCCTATGGGAGAAAACACATACTACCTCCATTTCCTTACCCTTTCTTTATTGGACACGTTGTCTACAAAAGTAAAGGGGGAAACACCATGGAGGAAGAAAGGCATGAGTGGATCAATGGCGCAATGCTAAAAGGGAGGGTTTCACAAAAACTGGGGTTAGTTTTGTCCCAGAGCAGCAGAAAGCCCCACCCCCATCCTTAGATGCTATAGCAGCTCTGATGCCCCAACCATCATCTAGAAGCTGATAAAGTTTAAGTCCCTGGTCCAGTAAGTCTCACAATCCCCCTCCTCCCTATGTAGTGATTCTGGGGTCTTATCAGGGTGACTTCTGTTCTCCTAAGAGAGGCATCATCTTCTAAGCTGAGATGTTCTCCAACAGGACAATGCCACATACCCTGCGGATGGTCAATGGATATTGAGTGCCTGCCAGGGTGGCCTGACCACTCCCAGAGGACCACAGATGCTGATCTCAGAATCTCTGGCACTTTCCAAAACGTGGCTGAGCAGTAATTTGGAAACCTAAACTCTGACTTTAGGAATTCATAAGAACAACCAATGTTTTACAAACTCGACAGAAAGTAAAATAAACAAACCCAGGGTTTTATGCTTCCTCTTGTTATTTTTATGGCAAGCTTTCAAACTAGTTCAAAATGTTCAGTCCTCTGCCCTCTCAAAAAACAGTCCTCTGAATTGGGGGGCGGGGGGGGCAAACAGCGATTTAATAGTAACTGTCATGTGTTGTAACTCACCACAGGGAACAGTGAATTAGAAGGAAGTCTGATGATGAAAGTGTGCAGGTGGCTTTCTAGCTGGCACCAGGGTCTCCCTCCATCCCAACCTTCTCATTGAGTAGGCCCAGTAATGAAAATGAGGATGTGTATATTTACCCAGAAGTGTGCATGGCAGTTGACCATCATGGTTCTCTCAATGAGCTCATCGGGACACTCCAGAAGGTGATGCCCAGAGACCACGCCAGCATTATTGACCAGGACCGAGACCTCGCCCACCTCCTTGCGGACCCTTTCGGCCGTCAGGTAGACATTCTCTCTCTTTCCCACATCACAGGTGTAAGTAAAAACCTGCAGGTTACAGTGGGGCAGAATTTCTTCCTCACCGTTCCCAGCTGTCCACAGAAGTCCAGATGAGGGAGGGAAAAAACAAACAAAGAAGGGAGAGTTGCAAAACGTAAGTGGCGATCGGTAGGACAAAGATCTCACAACACAAAAAGACTACACTGAGCTTCCAATTTCTAACACTGTCAGGCTTGCCAATGACTGAGCTTACAGCTGCCTTCCTCCCTTAAAAGTCTTGGGGAATTACAACAATTTGCTGGAGAACTTTGCTTAGGGGAAAATCATGTCATTGTGACAAGCCCAATACAAGTCAGATCTCATGGGATCAGCTTCCTGGAGCTAAAGACACCTGGAAAGAACTGATCTCAGCCCAGGGAGTAACACCCCTCCTCCTAAACATACACACTACACACTCCTCTTTTTTGGGGAACAGAGGCCAGAAGCAGCTCTTACTCTTTAGTATGAGCACCCTCAAAATTAAAACCTCAAGGCTCACGAATCAAAGCTGTAATTAATAATCTGAATTCATCCAAAGCCAAAAACAGAACCTGAAGTTTTTTACTGAAAGTGCTGGGCACACAGGTCTGTTCTAACTGAAGTTGCTGAACTCCCCTCAGAAGCACCCACACACAAGTCAAGTTCACAGGTAAATATGCAATTTCATCACACAAAATCTCAACTGAAAAGCCAAAATCTCCTCCCTGGGAAAAAAATAACTTCACCTCTTCGGTTTGGTCAGGGAGCACACAATCTATATTTGCCACCTTCCATACCATCATTGAAAATGTGACGTTTTTAACCTTTGATGGTCTGACCTAAATGGCAGGTGCCAGTAATTTTGGTGACAAATGATCACTATAGGGGAAGGCATGGTGTGCAATCTAATCTCGGTATATATAGTTCAATGCTTTTCCTGGAAAGGAAAAATTTCGTCAAAACGCAAGCGCCATCATCAAATCTCCTGGACCAATACTTAATGGTTATTATGATCTCCACTTTGGCCTTTTTTTTTTTGTAAAAAGTCTCAGGTTCGGGTCAGTTGATAAATATACAGAAATCAGGTTTCCTGAGGTTACGGAAACATGGAATACATTTACAAAAAGGCTTAAATCCTTCAGGTGCTTTTGCCTTAAGAGGCTGGGCATCCTTTCAATCAGGCTGAGTATGTAACTAAAGTACTTACTTATCTCTGCTGAAACAATGTATTTTCTTGGGGCTAAAGTTGTAATGAAACCATCAGTGCTGCCAGTCTAGGAGGTTCAGACCACACTAAAATGTGTATGTCCGTCAGTCGGCTCTGAGAACAACTTCCCAAAGACACTTTATTTCGTTTCCTCTCCTCGCAAGGGCGACGGAGGCAATTCTTTAGGATTCAAGACTGAGGTTACCAAGTTCCCTCTGCCTGCCCTATCCCGGGAGGGCTTAGGAAACCCCACAGTCGCCCCCAAAGAGAGAGGACCTGCGTTAAGGCAAGGGCTGGCTTACTTTCCCCTTGCAATAGAGGCGATCATGTTCCTTTACCAAGGGCAAAATCCACTCGCAGAAAACCGTGGCTGGGGGCGGGGGGATGGTCTCTTTCTCGAGAGCAGGGCTGACCGTGACAGTAGGGTTTCGCGGTCCTCAGCGGTAGGGCGCCGGGGCGGGGAGGGGCTTACTCAACAATGCTCGAGCACAGGTCGGAGTTACCTTGCAGCGCCGCGGCGTCCGCCGCCTCCAGGTCGCGGTAGATGTGGCGCACCATGCCCGCCGTCTCCTCGTTGCTCTGAGTGTTGATGTCCCAGAGCACCAGCAGAGCCCGGCGCCGGGCGAACTCGAGCGCAAAGAGGCGGCCCAGGCCGCTGCCGGCGCCGGTGATCAGGCACACCTGGCCCGCCACGCTCTTCTCCTTGGGCCTCACCAGCCAGCGCGCCGCGGCCAGCACGAACGCCCAGAGCACTTTGAAAGTGACCACGAAGAACTCCACCACGATGTTCATCGCGACGCCCGCACGAGCCCAGCGCCCGCGTCCGCGCCCACCCCGCGCCGGCTCCCCGCCCTGAGGCGCTTGTCAGAGCGGCCGGGATTAGAAGGCTGCGCCCCGCGCCCGTCCCCGAAGTGCCCGCCGGACTGGAGTGCACAGCGTCGCGCCCTGCGTGCGCGGGGCCACTCCCGCCCGGGCTCCGCGCGGTGGCTCCGGGCTGTGCCCGCGGCGGCGGCGACCCGGCTCGGCGCCTCCTGCCGGCGGCCGCCCGCCCGTCCCGCAGCGCCCGCCTGGCCGGCCGGTCCCGCTGCAGCGGCGGTGACAGCCGCGAGTTAGGCGGCGCGCGCTGCCCTCATGGCCAAGCCGCCGCCGCCGCCGCTCGAGCGTCCCCGGAGCCGGCGCTGCGGCTCCCTCTCACCCCGGGAAAGGGGCACGCCGCAGAGCCTGCCCGGGCCGGCCGGCCGGCCGCCGCGGGAGTTGTCAACTTGACCCAAGTTGCGAGAGGGTGGGAGAGTGGGGTGCGGGGCAGCGGAGCGGGATCGCCGGGAAGGGGCGCCCCGCTCAGCGCAGGCGAAGCGCTGCCCAACCGCTTGCAGCTGCCCCCGCGGTCTCGTGTTCCCCTGCCCTGCGCGCCCCGAGGCTGTCACTCGGGCACCAGGCTCCACGGCGAAGCAGCACTTGCAAGTCGGAGCGCTCCCGGCCGCTTCTGAGCGGGCTCCACGCTCCTCGCTATATAACCCACGACCGGGAAGAGCCAGCGGCGGCATCGGCCCTCCCTCCGCTCGGCCCTCCCCGCACCCCGCCCTCGGGCCAGCCCCCAGCCCGCCCGCCGTCCGCGGAGCCGCGGCGGGACAGCCCCTCTCACATGGCCGTGGCCGCAGCCTCCAGCCCTCGTCGCACCTCCCTTCGCGGTTCACGCCCCCTGCCGTGGGGCGTCCCGACCGCCGCCTGCCAGGCCTGGCGGTCGACAGTGCCCTGGCCATCCTCCTAGCGCTGTCCGATCCTCGCTTGTCCCTGTCTCGCCACTCTCGTTAAACAGGGGCTCCTGGACGCGCTCGCCTGCAGTCAGGCGCTGCAGAAGACAGCCCTTCCAGCTGGAGGGACGAAAGGACCTCGGCAGCACGGCCGCCGGGGTGCCGGAGACTTGTGTCTGTGGTTGGCAGAAAGGCGGAAAGGCGGTCAAAGTCGCGCCTCGGGAGCGATTTAGAATCGCAACTAGCCCTTTGCAACGTGGGTCAAAAGACTGTCATTTTCCCTGACTGGAATCATCACTACGATGGTTGCCTATACTCCCGGGCAAGTGTTGCCCGCCAGCTGGGCGGGCAACAGAACTGACGCATGCTGGGATTTGTAGTTCGCAGCCGTGCGCCGTGTCATTTGCGTACATTACTGGGTGGAATTCGAGCCGTACCGGTTATCGCTGCCTAAGAACTAGGACCCCAAGTAGTCAAGGTGTCAGCAGTCTTTGCTCTGGTCATACTGATTAAAGATCGAATCAGTGCATGCATTTTTCCCATATAAATTTTACCAGACACTTGATCCAGGCTGGATCGGGCAGTTCTTAATTTTGTATTTGCAAGACGAGTTCTCAGTTCTGAGTTCTTTTCTGGCTTATCCTGGGGCACCTATGAATCGTGGGGCTTCACTCTCGCCGTCCTTTAAGTGAACAGTGCGCATGCCCTCACTTCCTCTTTTTCTGGCCGGAACCATGGAGGGTGCAGAGTAAGTTGCTCCTTGTCTTGTGGAGAATCCTCTTCCATCCCCCAAAAAAGAACCGTTTTGTCTCACTGTCCCCCTATCACAGTGTAGCCTGCACCTCTGCCCACTTATCTACATGTTTATGAGTCTCTGCGACACTGGTGAGGGCCACGGTCTAACAAGGGATGCAGACGGCCTTGGGGCGGAGGTTTTGGAGTTACTGGAAATGAGGCGCGATGTTAGAGCTGAATATGTGCGGAACTAGCCGGTTGTTCATTCTTTTTAGAGAGGCTCGCCCTCTGAACTGTGTTGGTTCCTGGTTGGCACTTGGTGCAGGCGTCCCTGCCGTCAGGCTTTTGCTTTTAGCATGTGGAAGCTTGAGGCCTGAACCAGGGTGGTTGGGAGCGGGGGACTCGTTAAGAGTCCAGGCATCAGCATTTTGAAGCATTCTCTCAGTCTGTACGTTAACTTTGTTGTGGATATTTCTGTTGTTGCGGGAGTTCAGGGTCGGATGTGAATTTGTCGTCCTTGTGACTGCTGTTTAAATCTGTGGAAAGGTGATTGTTGGCATAGACATTCCCTAAAATCTGCAACTTAACGCAATTGCATGCTAGAGCAGCTAAAAATACAAGTGTTTAGAAATAACGACTATAGTTTTATTAAGCGACAAAGTGCACTCAGTACAGAATGGGAACGTAGTTCTCTGAGCCTTTTGAACTATTAACGTCGTTTGTTAATGCCAGAGAGAAGAAGAAGGTTCCTGCTGTGCCGGAAACACTTAAGAAAAAGCGAAGGAATTTCGCGGAGCTGAAGATCAAGCGCCTGAGAAAGAAGTTTGCCCAAAAGATGGTAAGTAAACTTTTTTGAGGCACTTACCATGTAAAATGAGGTTTTGGAATTGAATACGAGGAGCATGTTCTTAGCAAGACTTGTTTACTTCACTTATTGTACCAGTGGTCTCAGGTAAAGGTCTACATCTGCCTTTTGGAGTGTATCTAGTGGCAAGAAAAAGGTTTCAGGGGAAGGCGATTTTTCTTCAAAAGAGCTGGTATTGTGTTTGAGAGCTAAAAAATAAAATGAATAATTGGCAATTGTTTTTCAGCTTCGAAAGGCAAGAAGGAAGCTTATCTATGAAAAAGCTAAGCACTATCACAAAGAATATAGGCAGATGTACAGAACTGAGATTCGGATGGCTAGGATGGCAAGAAAAGCTGGCAACTTCTACGTTCCTGCAGAGCCCAAATTGGCATTTGTCATCAGGATCAGAGGGTAAGTTCAGTTTTTACTGCATTCTGGTTTTAAAGGGAATTCTGCATTCCTAGCAAAACTGAACTTCAGTTCTGGGGACCTTGGTTCTGAACATTGCAATAAAAATATCTTGAGGGTAGCTTGAACAAGAGTGTTGTTTTAGTGGTTTAGTTGCAAGTCCTGTGCCCAAAGCCTAGCGTATCAGTTCTCTAATTGAGCACTGGAGTAACTTCAAAAGTAGTTGAATTGTAGCTTCATAAGGACTATGGTAAAGATATGTACAAAACTCAAAAGTGGCTGAAGGGTCAGAGGAAGTTTTAGATGTTGAAGGTACATGTTCAGAGACACTTAACTAAGGGGATGTGGCAAGTTGGGAGAGGTGATAGCAAAATTTATCTAACTAAAGGAAAAAACACTGACGGTCTTTGTAACAGGAGAGGATTTCTATCTTTAGGTGGGACTTGCCCAAAATGGTTAGTTTCCTTCATTGATAAAATTTCTAATAAAAGGCAAGTTGATTTTTGGTCGTTTTTCACTGCAGCATCAACGGCGTGAGCCCCAAGGTCCGAAAGGTGCTGCAGCTTCTGCGCCTTCGCCAGATTTTTAACGGCACCTTTGTGAAGCTCAACAAGGCTTCCATTAACATGCTTAGGATCGTGGAGCCCTACATCGCCTGGGGGTGAGCCTGTCTTTCTCTTTGATTTCTCTTCAGTCATTGGTTGCGATAGCTGGATGAATTTTAGATATTTTGACAGCGATGAGCTTATGTTTTGGACATTTATGTCTTTGTTTCCTATTTTAGGTACCCAAACCTGAAGTCAGTCAACGAATTGATCTACAAGCGTGGTTATGGCAAAATCAATAAAAAGCGAATTGCTCTGACAGATAACACATTGATTGCTCGTTCTCTGGGTAGGTTGCCTGTCTAGGGTTTAAGTCTACAGGAAGTGTAAGATGATTTCATTGGCTTGACACTAATCTTTGTAAAGAGAGCCATATATTTTCCTCTTTTTCTTGTAACTGTGTTTAGCCTATAATTGTGTGTGTTGAATGCCTTAAAATTTAGTAATTAAAGTTAACAATTGTAATCTAATCTTAAAATGTTCAGGTAAATATGGCATCATTTGCATGGAGGATCTGATTCATGAGATCTACACTGTTGGAAAACGCTTCAAAGAAGCAAACAACTTCCTATGGCCCTTCAAGTTGTCCTCTCCACGAGGTGGGATGAAGAAGAAGACCACCCATTTTGTAGAAGGCGGAGATGCTGGCAACAGGGAAGACCAGATTAACAGGCTTATTAGAAGGATGAACTAAGGTGAGCAGCTGCATCTTGAGAGAAGTTTACTTAATAGTAGAGTAAAAGTAATCACAAATCCTGTCTCCATAATAAAATGATAAGGGGCTGATTGAGTTAAAATTGATGCCTAATTTTAGTGGAGAAAATCAGCCATCTTACATAATTACGGTTGGTTTGGTTATTCCTTTTGAGAACGTTTACGGAGGGAAGAAGAAAACCGGGTGTTTTCCTACTTAAAAATAGAAACTGAATTGGTGCTTTTTTATAACTTCTCGATTAAGAGTTAATTCTTAGCTGTTAAGATGGTTTCTTTAATGAGTTTTTTTTTCCCCCTTTCAGGTATCTGCCATGGTTATTTTTCTAATCTGGTCCATTATTAAACAGTTCCTGTTTCAAATTGAAAATGTTTTGTTGTCTTGGTGATTTTTTTTTGTTAGCCTGCCTCTGCCGTCCCTTACCTATCATGGCAAATCTTGGTGTGTGATGAAATTAAGACAAATCAACAACTGTTGTATGCAAAACCTAGGATTCAGTTTGTATCTTGTGAACAACATTCTTTGGGTTTGTTAAGGACTTCGCTGTGCAAAAGAAATATTTATTTTTCACTTTTGAATTGTGCCATTAATTAGCCAAAATGGGTGTAATCTAAGAAAGCCCTTTTTTCACAGGCCTTCGTGGCACGCTTTATAGATAAGGGAGAAAAAGCTGTTTACAAATAAAAATAAGTTCTGTTGCTGAAATTCGTTTTCTCAGGCTTTGATTTGCCTACAAAGTGCCGTGTAAACATGTTATTTTTCTTTTGCATTTCATGTTTTTCTGGTTTTGTATCTTCTCTTTATATTTAGATAGATTTAATACTTCCATTATATATCGTGTATGTTAAGAAAGGAATGAAATTTGTGCTTGGTGACAAATTATTGTGGATCATCTAGAGCTCTCCTAGTGAGCAGAGACTTTTCATAGGAAGTTTGGGTATTTTATAAATAATAATCTCGTGTGTTTTATGTATTATCGCCTAGACGGAAACTTTAGAGTGTGACATGAAGTATGTTTATTAAAAGTAAACGTTTTCGTAGTCCTCACTGATTGTGGCAAGGGCATGTCGCATAGAAAGTGATGCCCTGTTTAATTCTTTTTTAAAGCTGTTGCACCAGAATCAATACTTTCTAGTATTTGGAAGTTGCTAGGCAAATATAATTAAGAATTTCTTGAAATTCCTTGGTCTTTGAAGCTAATTCTCTAGTGAGCTTCGTTAGGGTCATTGAATTCTGGAGAGAAATTAGTGTCCTTTAGTTTATAAAATCAGTGTTAAATGTCTGAGTATACCAGTGTTTTGCAGGAAATTTAGTGTCATAGTAAACAGTTGAAGTAGTGTACAAAAAAAATTGAACGTTAATTTCTAGGTGGAGCCAAAGAGCGTAAGTGTGGAAATGACCTCTCTTGGATTACTGCTTCAGTAGGTAAATATGTAGATCACCCCGGCCTTTGCTTATCCAGCATCCTGAAAGCTAGAAGTGGCTCAGAAGAGAGAAAATCTCATTGTAATAAAGTACAGATGGCATATTGTTCACTGTGTAGGCATGGGGGACGGGGGGAGACTAAATATAGGAATTGGGATGGTAATAAATAGAAGTGGTACCTTGTGGGGTGGTGTTCACAAAGCTTTGAACAATTAACTTTTAAAACTGTTCCAAAACAGGTTTACAGCAAAATTGAGGGGAAAGTGCAGTAATCCCCGTTATCCATAGGGGGTATGTTCCAAGACCCCCAGTGGATGCCAAAGCTGTGGATAGGACCAAACCCTCTATGTACTCGTGTGTGTGTACACACACACACATACATGCATGTATACATACCTGTGGTGAAGTTTATAATTTAAGTGCAGCAAGAGATTAACAACAGTAATAACTATAGTGTAATAACGTGAATGTGGCATTAAAAATAAGAGTCATTTGAACACAAACTCTGCTATACCAGGACCAAGAAGGCTAAGTGACTAATGGGAGGGAAGAGCATACAGGTGGAGATCCTGGACAAAAGGGATTGTCACCTCCCTGGTGGGACATGGGGTTTCATTACGCCACTCAGAATGCTGTGCAACTGAAAACGTGAATGTGTATTTCTGGGATTGTCATGCGCAGTATTTTTGGACTGGTTGACCTGAGTGGGTAACTGAAATTGAAGAAAGCCAAACTGGGGATAAAGGGATACCACCAGACAGGACTTCCCATGTGCCCCTGTCCCCAAGAACCCATGGTCTCCCCCACTGTCTAGTCAGTGATGGTTGGGATCAATGAACATTGATGCATCATCACCCAAAGTAGCACAGCTTTTGAAGTTGGTGAGGGGTAAGAAATTGCAGGAATATCTAAGACAGAAACGGACAGTATGGTTCTATCTTTTGCAGACACCTTACTGTTTTCAGTCCTGGAAATTTAACTCTTCTTCCCAAGCGGGGCAGGAGAACCAGAGGACGGTGACAATATATATGAAAGTTTGAGTAGGGAGGGATTGCAGAGTCCAGGGTTGACGGGTGCTTCTCAGGTACTTGGTTCCTGACTAAGGAACTTAGGGAGTGTCAGAGTGGGGACAAATAGAAAAACATGCTGTCAGGTGACATTTCCAGCTGGTTCCTAGTGAATAAAGCGGGGTGGTTGGTCTGCCTTCACAGGATTGTAAAGGCTATAAATGGGTATGGAAATATTCCGTGAATGTTAAACCTCTTTAAATGCAGGTTAATACCTTCTCTATTGAAAGCCCACCTCCTAGAAGTCCTTTCCACAAGGGACCTTCCGCTGGAAGGATAACCATTCTGAAGTCTGGGCCACACAAGCTGTACCACAGTCACCTCACATAGGTACATTTCCATTTTACACCTCAAAGTGCCTGCTTTGTCAGGTCAGTTCCCCTGCTCCCCGAGTCTTCATGAAGTGTGGTCTGTTGCATCCACTGACCCTCAGCCAATGTTACCTCTTATTTGCTTATCTTTGAAGGTTCCTCTGGTTGGCTGGATCAAGAGTGCTGGCCCCAAGCTGCTTGTCTCCATGGAATAGTCTACCTAATTTATAGGATTTTGATGAAGATGTAATGTGTCGGGTCATGTAAAGTGGCATAGAGCAGCGCCTGGCTCAGTGTTTGCTAGCACTTCACGGGGACATAATGTGAACATCACCTCTGCTTTCATGTGTCAGTCTCGGGCATGATAGTGATAAGTGCTACAAGGGACATGTAGAATGTGACAGGCTCCTTGGGTCTTTGGGGACCACCTTGTTTTATTCATAGCATCTATTATCTGAAATGTTCTCCATTTACTTGCCCGTCGCTTTTCCTAGTTTGAATAGCACTAAGGTTGGAGTCTGCCTTCTCCATTCTAGCACTTAAAACTGTGTGGTGCATCGCACACCCTTCACTGCTTCAGTGAATCCAGCTTTCTGGGCAATAACCATTTAAAATTCTTTATCTCCACTTGGCACATTGTAGTCCTTGGGTGTTTGGGTGGGAAATGGTGAGGAGGAGTGGGGGCTGGAATGTGGAATTATGGGCATGTATTTTACTCTGGAGAACTCAAAAAAAAACAACAACTAGTATTATGTAGGGACATGGTAGGTGAAAATAGAAGTGTGTTCGGGGAACCAGGAGATATGGTTCCTGCTGTGAGGCAGAGTTTCACAGAGGAGGGGGAATTTGGACATCTATCTGGGTGACAGCACAAACCCAGGTTAGAGTAGGGAAAGCTGCCAATGGGGATGTGACAGCAAGACTCAGAAGTAGACCCTTTAAACATTTGACCGTGTACTGAGTACACTTAGTCCACATAATCCTAGGTCCGTGCTTCTCCACTTTGAGTGCAGCCCCAGAACTGAATTCTTAATTGGTTTTGGGATGGTCCCCAGGCTTTTCCATTTTAAGTTCTCTATGTGGATTTAATGTGCAGCCTTTTAATTTGGTTAAGTGTACCCTTCCCCTGTTTTTTAGATTAATAGTTAATTTCCTCCCCCAGCATCCTACTACTAAGTACCCGCTAGGGCTAATATTAGGTTCCAAGTCTAATCTGAGTTTTCTTAAGGAGAGGAACTCGGAAAGGCTCGTATCAAACTTAATGAAAACAGAAGTGGTCAGGTTGAAAGCACTTTTACGTTTGTGGGATCTGAAACCATGCAACCAGGGCTAAACTTGCAGCCCTAGTGTGGGGAGGGGGCGGGGGGTAGTGAAGGCAGCGTGTTTAGAACATGATTTGGCAAGAGCGTGGATGCTGAGACTACTGTGTAAGTCCCGGTTGCTTCTCAGCTGAGGGGAGAACACACCGGGATCCTCTCTCCAGAGAACGTAGACAAAGCGGGTATGGAACGTGGAATTCCGGCGAGCATGGGGAGGGAATTTCAGGACGACTGTCACTTACCTAAGACTGGACTGGTCAGGTATTTCTGGGCCGTTTGAAAAGTCCAGACTCATCACTACTCTGGAGGGCTGCTTAGTTTGAATCTTAAAAACAACCCAGAGACCTGTGCATTGCCAGTCTAGACCAACTACCCACTACGTACCCTTCCTGCCCCACAGGCCGTGTGCCACCTCTGGCCCGTGTTCACCAGCCTTGTCTCAGCACCCTCCTCCCATCCTGTCCGCTGCACCCGTGACCCTGAGGGCGGCGGCACATAGAGTTCTTGCTGAGTTAGTCCGGTGGCGGGAGGTGTCCCTGGGATGCTCGCGCGGCTCCCTGACTTGGCTCGCTCAGGGAGGGACCATGACCGCGACAGCGCGCTGGGCCGCCGGAAGCTCCGGGCGCCTGGCAACGGTCCGCGTCGGGCGTAGGGGCCGCCGCCTCGGGAGCCGCCGCCCGGCCCTGCGGGTGCGCGGAGCTCGCGAGCGTCGCCGGGCTGCCGGCTGCCGATCATGTTCGCCCCGAGAGCGCCGCAGGGAGCGCGGGGCCGCCCGCCCCGCCCCGCCGCCGGCGCCGCGCCACGGCCGGCCTGGGCCGGGGGCTCGGCTCGGGGCTCCGCTCGGGGCTCGGCTCGGCGCCCGGCCCCGCGCCCGGCCGCCGCTGGCTCCCACGCTGCCCGCTGCCCCCGCTGACTCCGCTGCCGGAGGCGCCGGCCTGGGCGCCGCCGCCCCGGGCCCCGCGCGCAAGGAAGCCCCTGCCCAGCGCCGTGGAGCCGCGCGGATGGTGAGTGCGGGTGGCAGCCCCGAGGGGGTCGGGCTTCCCCCAGGAGCGGGGAGCCAGCACGGGTGTCACTGTGAGGCTTGGTTCTCCTGCACTCGAGAGCTCCTGGCGGCAAGGCCAGGGCCGAGGACCCGTTTGGAGCTGTGGGATTGGGTCGGGGGAGGGAGAGGTGCACGTGAAACCCCGGGGAGGACCTCCCACCACACCTGTCGCTTTCCGCGCTCCTCCTGTCTGGTCCAGGCCTGCGCCCACATCCATCCCTCAGTGGATGCGCCGTACTGCCCACGCTCCAGCCCGCTCAGGTTTTAACTGAAGAGAGGGAAGATGTGGTTACTCTGTCCCCTTCTCCCACACTGCACCCAGCCTTGTGGATGGAGCAGGACTTGAGACAGTGACGGGTAGATAGCTCTGGCCCTGTTTTCATTGACAGTTTTGTTTTGTAAATTTTTTCTGATTTATTTGTATTTCGTCTGTTTATTACTGTTTTCATTAAAATACTAGAAAAGATCTGGGTAATGCAGGTCGTCTGTTCTACTGGAGCGGCTGTTTACAACCTTTTTAGGGTCATAGCTGTGAAAACTGGAGCCTCTTGCTAGACTAATGCAATTTTGCAACCATTTTCCAGTCTCTGCCAGATGAATCTCCCTAAATCATGGCTGCGAATATGCCATACCTCTGTTCAAAACCTTCAGTGCCTTCCCCTTGCTCAAAGAAGACAAAGCGCAAACCACTTTGGTTGGCTGCCATTCAAATTCATGATCTCTGTGGGCCTGTCATTTCATTATTTCTCACAATGTCCTCACCTGAACCTCTCCCTATTCCCCATGGCGTCTTCCACATCCATACCTTTTCCTCGAATGCCTACACCCGCTTTTCTGCCTTTCCGAATTTTATTTAATATCTCCTTTCTTTTAAATCCTCCTCCAATCTGAGATCTGAGAGAGAGAGAGAGAGAGAGAGAGAGAGAGAGAGAGAGAGAGAGAGAGAGAGAGAGAGAGAGAGAGAGAGAGAGAGAGAGACGCACACACATGTGTGTGTACCTTCCCTAGGCTGTAATGCCCACTTTGCCTTGTACTGTAGTCATATGAGCAGCTACTGCTTTGCCTTCTGAATGGGAAATTCTGTAAAGGCAGGGTCTCTGCTTCGTTCCTCTTTGTATTTGTCATGCACATGGTACACGGATGTGCACATACAGCATGCTTAGTGAATGTTTGAGTAACTGATCTCATACATTCACACTTGAGATATAATGACACAGCCTTCAACATTTTGTGATTTAACATATACAGTAAGTCCTCATTCACCTCATGTTAACGTCATTGGGATGTGAGAAGAAACCAAAGCCCCTGGAGAAAATCCACGTAGACATGGGGAAAACATGCAGACTCCATGCAGACGAGAGGAGAATGTGCAGATTCCACACAGATAGTGGCCCCACTGGGAATCAATTATTTTTCTTATCAACCTCACAACAAACAAAACAAGCGAAATGACATCATTGGAGGACCTGGTGTTCCTGGTCAGTGGGCAGCTTTCTTCCAGTTGGTGGTAGGACCAGGCCCCAGCAGGCATCAGCTCTTTGCCCTTGTCTCACTGCAGCCAACAGAAGCGGGAGGAGAAAGTGCTGAGAAAGCAGACCTGCTCTCAAAAGCTCCTGGCAGAAAGCATCATACCTCTGCTCACACTCCAGTCATGGATGTAGCTGCTGCTAGGAACAGCTCATTTCTTGGAGAAGCGAGGGTTTTGGTAGGCATTCAGCCTTCTCCGCCACCATTAGGTTCTGCTGATCCATACCCGGGGGCTTTTAGTTGGAACATCTCTTGCTGGAAAGCAAAAGCAAACTCTCCTACTCCACAATCTGGTTAGGCTTAGCAAAGGCTGTGTTGTACCGCAGAATTTAAACATAGCTTTTTCATTCATGTTTATCATCGTGAACTGTACTGTACACTGTTCGTTTACTTTGTTCCCCCCACCCCCCAATAGATTGCTTTTGCATCTTACTCATTTTTGTAGTTCATCTTCTAGCACAATGGCTGGACTTGTGGATAAATAAATAACTAGCTTTCTCAATGAATCTACAACTTGTCTTTATGTTCACTTGATCATTATTTTGGTTTAAACAAGGCTACAATTTAAGATAATCTTACTGTCTGCTGTTTGATGCTTGGGCTATTTTTAGCCTTTTTCTCTCATAAAAAAATATAGGATTTGACATCCTTGAAGGTAAATACTTGAATGTATCAATGATTATTTCTTTAGCATAAATTCCTGGAGGTGGAATTGCTGGGTCAAAACTATACAAAATTCTGAGGACCTATATATTGCCAGGTTGCTCTCTGGAAGTGCTACATACATACACTGAAACCTTAAAAGAGTGCCTGGTTCCTTGAACCTCATCTTATAGTGTCAAGCTTTAGGGAAAATCCTTGCCATTTGACGAAAGTCGTAGCTCATCATATATTGTTTTTATTTGAGTGCTAGCGAGGATGAACTTCTATTAACCATTTGTATTATTTTTTTCTGTAATGAATGATCTATTCTTTAATAAATGTACTGCCTATAGGGTTTGTTTTTATTTTTATTTAAATATGTGAAAGAATTCAAGTTCTTCAGTTTTTTATGTCTCTATTTCAAATGCTGGGTAAAGCATAATAAGATAATTTACGGATATGTGGCTGAGCCAGGAACCAAGAGAAGGAAGTCCCCATGTTCACCTGAGGTGATGTTCACACAGGAAGCCACTGTTGAGCACCTGCCGAAAGCTGAGGTCACAAAGGAGTTCTCTCCCAGTTACCATGACCGCATCGCAGATCTGTCCAACGCTTAGTCATGAGAAACAACCATTTATTTTGCTCATGCATTCTGTGGGTCAGGAATTCGGACAGTGCCCCGCAGGGACAGCATGGCCCTGCTTCACAAAGTCTGGGGCCTCTGGTGGGAGGTTCAAGGGCTATGGGCTGGGACCACCTACAGGCTCATTCGCTCCCACATCTGGTGGCTGATGCTGGCTGTGGACCAGAGACCTTAGCTGTGGATGCCAGCTGGAACCTTAATATGGTGGCCTCTCCCTGTCACCTGGCTTCCTCGCAATATGGTGGCTGGGTTTCAAAGGTGAGTGTCCCAAGAGAGAGCCAGTAGAAGATGTATCACCTTTTATGACCTAGCTTTGGAAAACATACAGTCACCTATACGGCATTTTATTTTCAGGGACGGGAACAGAGACTTCACCTCTTGAAGGAGTGTCAGCATTCCATTGAAGGAAGAACATGTGGAAATAGATATGTATTAGTGCATTCTTCTTTGAAAAATAGAACCCGCCACAAGTACCTTGACCCTGAGATGTTGATTAGAAAAATACCTCCCACTGGGCTGAGGAGGCTACAAGAAGCTTGCCATGCACTTGAACTAGGAAAGACTCAACTGTGCGACAGCTTCGTACCCTGCATAGCTCAAGTCTGGGGTCTGAATTCATGTTACTACATGGTTAAGGAACCACAGTCCAAGAAATGGACATATGACTGATGTGGTACCTCTGAAACCCAGGTCCACGTAAATCAATGGAAAACCTCTCTGAACAGCAGAGTTTCTGTAGCTCAGGGAACACTGGATTCCTGTCGATAGCCATCTCTCTAAAGATGAGCTCACAGTCAGAGATTACAAATTATAAAAGAAATGAACCACAAGGAAGGTGCCTTAAAGCCAGTTGACTATAGATATTCATGACATCTACGAAACATCTTCGCAGCAACACCTGGATCACTGTTTAATTGAATAGCTGGGTACCAGAAGCTAACTGAATAGACACATAAAATTAACCATCACAGTTGCCAAAACCCATTAATATTTACAAAACAGTGACATTTCAGTACTATCATTTCTTCATTTATTATCTGGGATTCTCTATGAAGAGAAACTTGCCTATCATCATTTATTTGGGTAAATGCTTGATTCTTGTATGTACCAGGTTCTAAATCAAGTTGATTCTTTAGTACCCTCCAAAGATGATAATGGTGAGGTGATATTTTTTGTAAGTATCATAATACACTTATGCATATTTAATATATTCCAGTTTATTGCAGTTAATATTCTTATTGTTTATACTCTCATTGGTCAGTTGGAGCCTCTTCAGGTTGGTGACTGTTTCCCCATTCTCTCCTCTTCCTACCACTGTGAATGGCACCAGACACATACAGTCCCCAGGTTCTCTAGCTGCTCCCTCATTAACCTCTATCCAGCTTCTCTCTCAGTCTGCTTTCTCCTTGGTTTGGGCCCTCCCTTCCATTCACCTAGATGGTTGCAATCGTCTCCTAATTGGCCTTCTTGTTCCCATCTTTCAAATTGTGAAAGTTAAAGTAATATTTTAAAATCTTAAGTCTAGTCCTTCACTAGCTTCCATTATTTATAGCTATGATCTCCAAAATATGGTGCTTAACCTCAAGATATGATCCATTGGGAAAAAAGATAGAATTCCCATTACATATCTATTTTAAATTTGAGAAATCGTACTCAGCATAACACCCGGTAAATACTCAATAGGTGCTTGTTGATGAATCAGCGCAGGGACTGGCAGGCTTTAGTAGGATATAGTAAATATTTTAGGCTTTGTGGGCCATTGAGTCTCTGGCAACTACTCAACCCTGCCCTGTGGCCAAAGGAAACTATAGGAAATATGCAAACAAGTGGGGGTTTGTTTCTGCGTTCCAATGCAAATTTATTTATTAAAACAGATGGCAGGCTGGACTTGACCCAGGGGCCATAGTTTGCTGACCCCTGAATTAGAGTATGGGGGAGGAGGAGCTACCTAGAGATAAGATGGCAAAGGTAGGTCCAGAAAGGTTCCTAGAAGGTTCTCTATGCAAAACTCAAGAGCTGGCGAAATAGATTTTTGGAATTATATCCAAAGATCAGAGTCAGGGTCAGCTATCTATATGATTTGCTTTGAAGAGAATGACAGGATGCTATTAGCAAAGTCCTGCCTTGTTCTAGGAGATTAGGAGAGTTCCTTGAGAAAATGTCACTTGAGTTGATACCTGAAAGATTTGGAGTTAATTAGTCCAGGGATAAATGAAGGTGTCTATGTGTCCTGCCTTCCAACTCCAAGAAGGCCTGATAGCGTGGCCGGGGTAGAGCAAGAGGAGGCTTGAATGAGAAGAGGGTAGAGAGGGGGCAGAAGCCGAACCGGGCAGTGTCTCATATGCTGTGTTAAGGATTTGGGTCTTTAACCCGAGAGAAATGGAAAGCTGCCCAGGGTCTGAGCAGTTGCGTGACACGATGAAATTTGCTTGGTTGAAAGACCAGCATGACTTCAGAGTGGGGAGTGGATTAATTAAAAGGGACGAGGAAGAAGCACGTGCGGGCCAATGACCTCATGGTTCAGGAGTCCCGGAGACTTCCTACGAGTGTGTCTTAAAGTTAGCTGTTCTCAGTAGTTATCAGAACCATATGCAGTATATATCTTTCATATATTCATCTCCGTAAACCACCTAAAGTGATTGCTGAGAGTAACATCAGATGAAAATGGTAAGCATACATTTTTAGGCATAGTGAGTGGTTTCTAAATTATAAGTGAGAGCACCTGTGAGTCCTGGAGCATGTGTCTGGGAGTCTCAGGAAGGACAAGGCACATACCAGTGAGGGCTCCAGTGGAGTGTCACCTCCCAGACCAGGGCCTCAGGCCCAACAATGGGGATAAACTGGGATTATGGCTGCCGCTGTCTATGTCACGATGACTCCCCAGTGGAGTGGGTAGAAACTTTGAGCAAGCCGCCACCCCAAGGTAGACCTCCGTGGGTTGCTTCCATTTCAGAATTCTGTGAGCAGCCATCCAGCATGTCAATGAGCTGCCAAAAAGCCCAGAAGGCCAGTCACCCACTCCACCGTGGCACTAATGAGCCAAGAGCTGGCTGAAGGGTTTTAGCCTTTCCGCTTTCCCCTTTCTGTTTCCTTTTTCTTCTCCAGGTGAATGGACATATGAGAAGATATTCATAAGAATTGTTAAAAAAAAAAAAAAAAAGTTAACCTTCATTAAGGTTTTGAAATTTGAATTTTAGGGATTATGAACAGGTACTCAGAGGGCAGTTAGAGCCCTAACACCCTCATCTGGGCAGGAGACAGGGTGGTGAAGTGGAGAGGCAGAGAAGTGGGCAGATTGAGATATGGGTGGTAAGGCCAATAGGGCTCGTTGAAAGAATGTCATTCTTTTTATTATCTCTTTCTACATGTGTTTTTTTTGTCTTTTTTCTTTAGTCCTATAAAATAGCCTTAATTTTTCTCTTTCTACTAGAATTAGGTGGTGACCATGTTTTCAAGAAACATCAAATCAAAAACATTTGTTTTTAAATTATTTCAGCATATTCCTTAAGAGGTACATTCTTGTAGCTCTGGGCTCCTCCCCGCCGACACCCCCCCCCCACACACACACAACTTTTTATTATGGAAAATTTTAAACATATACAAAAATGTAGAGATAACAGTATAATGAACCCTTGTGTATTTATCATGTAAACTTTTTCAAAATATTCGGTTTTAAAAAACATCTCTTGACCTTGCTGGAAAAAATGCCCCAAGGGGCATTTATTGTTAGTCTTGAGATTGTGTGCTCCATCCTGGTGGAGACAGGAGGGTCTTGGAGCTGCAAGAAAGCTGCCAGGTCATGTTCACCTCCACAGGTAAGAGGAAAAGGAAGTCCCTAGAGTGGAGTCTGGACTGTGATTCGAAGAGTCTTTTAAGACTGGGAATTTACTCCATAGTTTAGTTCAGATTTTTTTCGTTTTCTTTATTGCTCTTGCCCCGTGATTGTCTTGTTTTCTCAAGTCTTTAGCAATAAACTCTGTGAAATCAAGAAAGTTCAAGAGCATTAAAGAAACAAGTCACTTTTCTTTCACTGTTGCTTGGAAGCAGGATGAATCCCATGTAGTGAGGGTGGAGGCAGCATCAGAGAGCAATGGGAAGCAGTATGAGTCTCTAAGCCCTGCTGCACGGAAGGAAGGTGGCTCCAGGCCAGAGGACTTGGCAGGTCTGCTCCAGATGCCCACTTGGGCCCTTGGCAGGTGCTGAGGCTGTGACCCTGCCCTTTGCTGCCTTGGACTGCAGTGCTCCTCTGTAGCCCATAACCGTCTGGCGTGCGCCCTTGCCTGTAACTCCCAGCATGGCCATCACACAGAGCTGACCTGAGATCTCATCACCAAATCTGGATTCCTCCCCTTTATTCTTACCCCATTTTTCTCATGTTAAATAAATAACCTCTCCAGGATTTGACAAAGCTGGCTCCTCAGGAACGGCCTTCGGGGCAGATGCCAACCTCTAAGTGCTCCTCCGCCTCTGAGGCTACCTTTCTGTTCTCCGCCTTTCCTCTTTCCTCTCCTTCACCCTCTGCCTCCCACATTCTCTTCTTCCCTGCTCCTTCCTAGGGATGCGCACACACCATGTTGTTTCTCACTTCATAGCCTTTTAAAAAGATTTATTTTTTAATTTAAGTATAGTTGGTATATAACCTTATATTGGTTACATGAGTTTCAGGTGCATAATGTAGTGATTTCACATTTTCATACCCTACAGTGTGATCACCTTACTAATTCTAGTAATCATCTGTCACCTTGCAAACTTATCACAATATCATTGATGCCCTTCCTTCTTATAACCATCCCTTCCGTCTGTCTATATGAGTCTGTTTCTGTTTTATTTCAGTCTTTTTACATGCTTTCCCCCTACCTGTATTGTTTTCCCTTTATAGCACTTACTACACTGTATTATCCATCATCATGTCTGTGTTTCCTTTACTGGACTCCAAGCTCAAAGGCAGGGACTGTTTTGTTTATCATGTTTCTTTATAGTCCTATGTACTTCTTGACGTAGAATCAACTCTTAGTAAATAATATTTGCATGAATAAGTGAGCACAGCTGATTCTAAATATCTAGAATCCTTTTGTTGTGAAGATTAGAGAAAATGAACATAAAATGCCCAGCAAGGGGCGTGGAATAATAAGCATCCAATTAATTGTAACCATAGTGGACTTGCCATTGTCCTGAGTAGGGGCCCCATCTTGCTCATGGCTGTGCCCTCTTCAGAGTTCAGCAATGCCTTGCATGTGATAGACACTTAATATATATATAATTGAGTTGAATATACAGCATATAAGCTGAATATGTAATTAATTGTTGTTCTGGGTCCATGCCTAGAATAAAAGTAATAGCTGTCTCGAGGACATGGTTATTTTTCATGGAGCATAGGTATTATCTTCTTTTTAAGCACAAGTGCATTTTGGTAATAATTGAAAAAATTTTAAATTTTGTCGTAGTTAGAAAAGTTGAGATTTATTGTCTTAAGATGTTTTAGCGTACAACACAGAGTTGTCATTTATGCGTGTAGTGCTATAGAGCAGACCTCTAGAACTTTCTTATCTTGCTATACTGAAGCTTTACACCCAGGGATTAGCAATTCCCTAATCCCTCAGCCCCCAGCCTCCATCACCTCCACTATCTGCTTTTAGGAGTTTGACCAGTTTAGACTCCTATATGTGGAGTCATGTGGTGTTTGTCCTGAGACTGGTTTACTTCACTTAGCATAATGTCCTTAAGGTTCTGCCATGTTGTTGCATATTTCAAGATTTCCTTCTTTTTTATGGCCGAATAATATTGCATTGTATATCGAGGCTACATTTTCTTTAACCACATTTGTTGATGGACATTTAGGTTGTTTCCACATCTTGGCCATTGTGAACTATAGTGCCTCAGTGACCGTGGGAGTGCTAGTATCCCTTTGAGATCCTGATTCCAATTCTTTTGGGGGAAATATCCAGGTAGGATTACTGGATTACGTGGCGGTTGTACTTTAAATTCTTTGAGGAACCTCCTTACTATTTTCCATAGTGGCTGTACCAGTTTGCATTTCTGCCAATAGTGATCAAGCGTTTCAGTTTCTCTACATCCTCACCAATGCTTGTCATTTTTTAAAAAAAATCATAATATCCATTCTAACAAGTATGAGGTGATACTATTACGGTTTCAATTTGTGTTACCTTGATGGTTAGTGACATTGTATATATTTTCATATACCTGTTAGCCACTTGTATGTCTTCTCTGGAAAATGTCTATTCAAGTCCGTAGCCCATTTTTTAATAAGGTTTTGTTTGTTTTGTTTTTGCTGGAGAGGTGTAGGAGTTACTTATATAATTTTAGATATTAAACCCGTATCAGATATATGCTTTGCAAATATTTTCTCTCATTCCGTAGGTTGCCTTTTCACTCTTTTATTGTTTCCTTTTCTGTGCACAAGCTTTTTACTTTAATGTAGTCCCACTTGTCTATTTCTGCTTTTGTTTCTGTGTTTTTGGTGTCCTATCTATAAAATTAGTGCCAAAATCAGTGTCTTGAAGCTTTTCCCCTATATTTATTTCTAGGAATTTTACAGTTTCATATCTTAGGCTTAAGTCTTTAATCCACTTTTTTATTTTTGTGAATGGTATAAGATAAGGGTTCAGTTTCATTCTTTTGCATGTGCATATCCTATTTTCCTAACACTATTTGTCGAGGAGACTATTGTCCTACTGTGTATTCTTGGCACCCTTGTCAAAATCCAGTTGACTATATGTGTGTGGATTTATATCTGGACTCTTCATTCTGTTCCATTGGCTTATATATCTGTCTTTATGCTAATATCTTATTGTTTAATTACTTAAGCTTTATAATGAATATATTTTGAAATCAGGAAGTTTGATGCCTCGAGCTTTATCTTCTTTCTCAAGATAGTTTTGGCTATCTGGAATCATTTGTGGTTTCATATGAACTTTTGAATTATTTTTACTATTTTTGGAAAAAAATCCCATTGGGATTTTGATAAAGATTAAATTGAATCTGTAGATCATTTTGGGTAGTATGAACATTTTGACAATATTTAGTTTTCTAATCTATGAACCTGAAATATCTCTTCATATGTTTGCCTTCTTTAATTTTTTTATTAATGTTTTGTAGTTTTTCAGTGCACAAGTCTTTCACTTCCTTAGTTACATTTGTTCCTAAGTATTTTATTCTTTTTAATGCTATTGTAAATTGGATTTTTTTCCTTTTCAGTTAGTTTGTTATTAATGTATAGAAATGCAAGTGGTTTTTGTTTGTTGGTTTTGTATCCTGCAACTTTCTGAATTCCTGTATTAGTTCTAACACTTTGGAGGTTAGAACTAGTCTTAAGATATTCTGTATCCATGAGATCATGCCATCTGTAAATAGGGATGGTTTTGCTTCTTCCTGTGCAATCTGGATGACTTTAATTCCCTTTCTTTCCTAACTGCTCTGGCTAGGACTTACAGCACTGTGTTGAATAGAAATGGTGAGAGTGGGCATCCTCACCTTGCTCCTGATTTTAGAGGGAAGAGCTTTCGATTTTTTACCATCGAGTAGGATGTTAGTTGTGGACTTTTCATAAATAGTCTTTATTATGTTAAGATAATTTCTCTCTGTTTCTAGTTTTTTGAAAGTTTTATATAGAGAGAGTGAAAGGGTGTTGAATTTTATCATTCTTTTTCTGCATCTGTTGAGATAATCATGTGATTCTTCTTTACTCTTCATCTTGTTAATGTGGTATATCACACTGATTGATTTTTGTTTGTTGAACCATTCTGGCATCCCAGAGGCAAATCCCACCTGGTCATGTGTATAATGGTAGTATTTTTGAGAGAATCCTAAGCATTCTCTTGTCTTGTACATGATAATTTGCTATTGACCTTAATTTTTTTTTATATTGCCAAGTATCTATAACCTGAAATTCAAAAGAATTCATTACAATATGTATAAAAAAATTCTTACTATGTATTTTAGTTATATTCTTTAAGGCCTCTGCCTTAAAATCCCAAGAATATATATTTACATATTATAAATTTTCCATTTAAATCTATGTTAGTATTTAATCTGAATGATGGAAAACAAATTAGAAAAAATGTTTATCTCTGAAATACTTTTTTTTTTTTTTTTTGTATTTTGGGTCCTCAATCTGGATCAGCATGTCACCTTCATCAACACTGTTGAAAGAAAGAAAAATGCCAGTGCTGTCACCTGAAATCAAATTTGAGGCTTCTAATGTCACCAGAAATTCCCTTAAGAGTTGTTTTCTTTTTGAGAGTTGTTGGAGGAAAGCAGTTTTAGAAACACAAAAGATAAGGAAAGGTAACTTCAGTTTTTTTACTTCTATTTTGCTTAAGAAAATATAGGAATGGTGAATTTGAATTTACATGTATATTTTTTAAGCAATGAGACATTTTATAATTTCTGTAACAGTTAAGTAAAGATAGTATCTTAAGCTTATGGAAAAGAAAAATAGAAGCAAATTAAAGTTAACTTATTTAATTTAATTCTGTAACTCATGATAGAAACATTTTAAAGAATTACTTCTGAACTCAGTGCAGTGCTGTCTCTATGGAGTCATGCTACTTTTCATAAATAGTGTTTGTTTTTAAATACCTCAAGTTGGTTTTAATATTTTAAAAAGTTTAAATCTTTAACAGCACCTTTTTGTATTTTGTATTCTAACCGAAATGTTACTTTTTGACTGAGTTATGTGGCAAGTATCTTATATCCTATAGTTACTCAATAAAGACTAGTTTGGGAACTTCTGACACGTAAATGAGTGTATTAATAGCTTTTCTCCTATAATTTCAAATTATAATTGCACTTTTTATTTATCCTGAATTCTGCTGTTAGCTTTATTAACAGAGAAATAATTCTTGAAAATAGCAGAATTCGAACTCCTTAACATTTCAGCACTTCTGTTTTTGAGTATGTTGCTATAGTTTTTCAACTTTTTCACTAGATTCCATTAAAGGTACTCAGAAGACATCAGTCATCTAGATTTCTATCCCCAAATCTAGTTGCTGAAAAGAGAATTTATATGTTTCTTGGTCAAGGGAACTATATATTTTTTTTTTTTTGCAAAAGAGAAAAAATTGAAGGTTGCAAAAGCATTTTGAGTATTTAACATAATTCCAGTCCCGTTAAAAACCATTTTCTATTGCTGCACTAGAGTTGCTTAGCAGAGAAAGCTTAAAAAACAGTTCTATATATTTAGATTAATGATCACCCAAGCCTTGATCTTTGTTTTTTTAAAAAAAATTTTTTTTAATAATTTGATAATTTTCTTGTCCACTGATATGTGAGGTCAGTAAAATGAGTGATCTTGATGTTTCAATGTTATTTTTTATAATATGGTATAGAATTTTGCAGAAAGGCAATCAAAATCAATGCCTGAAGTAGCTAGCATTCTTTTATCTCTCATTGCTAGCTCAGATTATCATACATTTACACATCTTGACATAAGGCAGGAAGGATAAAAGATTTAAAGTAGCAGATAACAGAGGACTCTTAAAAGTGCTTTTAAATCCTTTTCAATGTGAATGTATCTATAAAAATAATAAAGGCAGAGGATGGTGAGGGCTGTGGGAGATCTGAGAAGCAGTACTTCTCCTTATTCTCATACCTAATTAGTCCCCTAATCATTTTCCCCTACAGTCCCTAAGCTAGAAATTCTAAGGTAGTCTCTTGGGAAAGATGCTAGATAAATCACGGTAACTTAAATTTTCCTTTACTTAATGATCTATTTAGTGTATTTTATTATGCATTTCAGTATGTAGTAAAAGTTGTTATATACATTTAATTAAGAAATAACGAAGACAATTGTGATGCTCTTTTTAATTAGAATACACCACGGCATTTGGTCTACAAGAGCTCAAAGAACATGTCAAAATGCCATATTTACCAGGATTGCAGAGTTGCCAAAAAAGCATGGGTTCATCTCCACCAGCGGCTCCCCCCAGTCTGCTGTGTGGGGATGCGGAGATGCCCCCCATCGGGTAGGTCACACCTATTGATCCCCTTTTGTTGAATATTTATTTGTAGAAACACTGCTGAATGTAGAGGTCTTTCCAGCCGGTGAATCTAATCCCTTCTTGCCTACCAATGTATTTTTTTCCATAAAGGATTTAAATTTTTAAATACAAGTTAGTGATTTTTTTTTTCAGTTTGACAAGTGGACGCTTTTCTCAGTTTTCAAGTGACATTGACAGAAAAGATATTTTTCTTTGAAAAATCTTTATTGCTCTAGTGCAGGTTGTTCATGCGACTATTGGAATTTCTAGCAATAAAAATAAATGAAGTCTCTGCAACAGCAGCAGATTTCATTACCTTGTATACAGAACCTTATGTTTCCTTTCTCATTCGACTTGAAGGAGTGTGAGGGAAGATTCGAACGAGATGTCAGTCTAGCAGAGAGCCCGCAGTAACTGTCAGACATGATTTTGTCTGCCAGACAAGTTCCAGTGACTTTGAAATACTGGTACTTAAAAAGCATGGCTACAAATGCCTTTTTTACTGGACTCAGACCAACTTACCAGTAAAAGAAAACCCCTTTCTTCAAGGGATTTATAAATTAGTAAGACAGTCTCCTATTCTCTTTGGTTTCTACTTTGGTTTATTTATTTTTTTATCAGGTATTTATTGAATATGCCAGCCTTAAAAAAAAAAAAAAAAAGATGAAGCATTATAGCAGTCTGAGTTGCAGCTCTCTTTAAGTCTCCTGCTGCAATGAGCTTTAAGTCATCCAGTTATACACGGCACACAAGTAGTAGAATTTCAGAGTCTATTTCGTGACTTTTCCACTAGTATTATTGTTCTTGTTAACTACCCTTGAAATAAATACTGGTAACATAAATAAAAAACTAGAACATACTAAAAATGAAAAGCTGTGGTTAGTTTCTTTCTAAATTATGAAAATAGCTAAGAGATTTGCAGAAGATTTGGAGAGACAAAGAAAAACAATGATTTGATAATTTACTCATGCTAACTTATCCCTTTCTATTTTGGAGTGTTTTTTTCTAGTCTTCTTCACGTTCATGGATTTTAATTTTAGTTGTAATTTCAGCATACTTACACATTTTTATTCTGCCTTTTAAACTTAATATGCATGCATTTTTTCATGTCACTGTGTAATTTTTAAACAGCCTTTACTTTCTACACCATATTTCATTGATGGGTCCATAGTTTATTTAGTTGTGTTTAATGACATAGTTTATTTAAAAGTCCCTATCGTTGGATTTTTAAATTTCTTTGACTTTTTCAGTTTTGTAAATAACACCTCAGTGAACAATAGCACACGTAAAGTCTTTCCCATCACTTTTCATATTATAATATTATCTGAGGACAGATTGCCAAGTTCTGAAAATATAAAAAGCAAAATTGCTCTTTCTGAAATGAGGTTGCAGTGAAACAAGGCAGAGTGAGAGGTGGCAGAGGAGAGAGTGGCGAAGAGAGCAGGTGGTAAGAGTTAAACAGGAGGGGGACAGGGGTGCAGAACGAAGGGGACCATGGGAAGCACAGCATAAAATCTGCTTAAGGACTGTGAGTTTCCATCATGACCAAGACTCCTGTATCCCTGACACCCAGCTCACTCCGGCCTTTTCAATGGGAGTCACGGGTCTTCGGTGGGAGTAGGGAAGAGGGTGGAGGGTTGCTACAGCAACGGCTTTGTCTAAGCACAGACCAGTCTCACGACCCTTCTTCTGCGAGTGTAAATGTTAATTTTTTTCTGTCTGACACACGTGTCTTTTTTCAGCCATTCTAGTGAGAACGTGTCGAGCTGCCTGCAGGTTCTTTACTCCCCTCCGCACGCGGCCCAGCGCCCAGTGAAGGAGCAGCCTTGGCAAAGCAGGGGAGTATTTCGTTTTGCCTTGTGTGCAACGCCTTACCCTGTTCCCCACCTCCCCCCATATGTAAATATTTGATTTTAAAATACTGATGAAAGTCTAATGTTTTTTCAGGTTTCTTTAATGATAATTAAAATTTTTCAGTGAATCTCAAGGCACGTTCTGGTAACATAACTGATAATGGTAATCCTAGAAGTGAAGAGTATTTAAAAGTTTTGGCTCACTTCTAAACTTTAATATAGTTACAAGAAATTTGGAATTCTAATGAACTACCTCACCCACAGCAGATTCAGTCATGATGTATTTCCTCTAATAATCTATTATCTAGGTTGATTTCAGAAGGAACAAAAGTTAATTATGACAAATTGCAGATTGTGGTGATGAATTGGAAAAAAGTACACAAATAAGTGAGTTGGTAGCTGGCACATCCAGATACCCTGTTAATCTAATCTTGAGTCCCTTCCTCTTAGCATTCCCTGGATGATGATCAGTGAGAGTTAAGATAAATCAAGATAAAGATGGGAGAAGTCAGACATAACACTCATCCACTGGCAGAATTTACTAGCGAAAACCGAGATATTCGGTTGGTTCATATCTGCTTCCGATTAAATCAGTTATAATGGAAGGAGTTTCATTTCTTTAATGTTTATTTAATTTCCATGTGATGTCCTTCAACAAGCGAGTTTCACTGAGAGCTGCTCTGGTCTCCTACTGCATTTTGGAGGATGAACGTACCCTGGGCTTACAGAGAGGTTATTTTGTGATAACATGTGATTTTAGGATAAAGAGGACGAAGGAGACATGCTCTGTGGCGCCCCTTCAGGAGAAATCAAAAGGTAGGCTGGCTCGCCTTGCCCTTCCATCACATGTCCTGTTCAGAGGCGAGAACTTATTCCTTTTTTTTTAACTTCCTGTATTTCCACTGACTTAGTTGTCTTTGTTTTGTTAATGCTTCATTTTAAGCTTTATTTATTTTATAAACTTAGTGGATTTTGTGTTCAATAAGTATATGTCTTTATTGTCTCCAGACGCTGGGATAGGCCCTCATCATCTCCCATGGGGGCCATTGCAGGAGCCTGCCAACTAGTCTGGCTTTGAATTTCTGACCTTGAAAATCCTTCAGTACTGCAGCAGGAGCCTAAAACATTAGCCTCAAGCCACGTCACTCCCTCTTCAAAAACAGTAACTCTTATTACCCACAGACTAAATATGGACTCCTTAGCTTGGCATCGAACCCTTTACCGTCTTCCCCTAATTCTCCTTTCTGGCCTTATCTATTAATTAATGTTTTTCATGAATCCTGTGTATCTGTAACATCCAACTACAGACATATGCCAACAGTTTTGGGTTCAAAAAAATACTCTTATATTGATTTATTCCTAAGTCCATGGTGGCCGAGAAGGTTTATAGCTCCAAGGTGTATTTCCACCTTTTGGGATTCGGGTTTGTTCTTTGAATCTGTAAAATCAGGCATTCTCACCTTTATATTTCTTATATGTCTAATCAGAGTTTTGTTTTTCAAAAACATACAGTAAGAGTCTTTCTTGAGCCAAGTAATTAAACTTTTCACAATGTCTACGAGGTTATGGAGAATCTCTTGGCAGCTTGGTATCCAGACTTTCCATCTCATCCCTCATTCTCATGTGTTACGGATTCCTGGGGGTTTCATACCAAGGGAACCACAATGGCGTGCACCATGTATATATGTCAGGGGCTTAAGTTCTACACTAAATTCTTAACCGTTTCTGAAAAAACCTTTACCCAAAGTTAAAAACAGTCAAAACTTTTCCATTTTGCCATTATATTTCCTTGTCTTCGTAGATTATTATCTAAGCCAGGGTTTTCAGCAGTGACAGTGTTAATATTTTGGCCCTGATAATTCTTTGTTGTGAGGGTCTGGCCTGTGCATTGGAGACTCTTAGCAGCATCCATGCCCTTTACCCATCAGACACGCCTCCACAAGCGCGGTAATCAAATGTTTCCAGACATTGCTAAATGCTCTTGTGGCGGCAAAATCACTCCCAGTTGGGAACCACTGGACTAAGCATAACATCTTTAACATCGCATGTTATTTACTACTTGTCCTTCAGACTATCAAATGTTTCCTCCTTTGCCAACGCGTAGTAATTCTTTCCTTACCAGATTAAGACGTTTTAAAACCTTATTTTTGCCATAATCATAGTCGTCTCCTTCTAGTGCATTCATCACTTCCATGATTTCACACTTGTGGAGTAACAGAAATACTAGAGCACGTCTAACAGACCACAAAAAGTAACATGCTAAGTAAGACATCGCTGGCAACAGTCAGAATTGACTTGTGAGCAGCTTTGCAAGTTCAGTCTCTAGACGCTCGTAAGGGTAAATGTCTATGAACTTCTTGGCTATTGCTTCTCTATGAATTCCCATATACTATACACAACTTCTGTGGTCAACAGACAGTGTAAAATAAAAATATGTGTTAAGTTAAACAGAAGGCATTTGTTTTGTATCTTGGCCCAAAAGAGCATTTGCCTGCCTGTTTTCCAGTAGTCCAGTTTTATGGGTTCTATTGGCTAGGTGCTATGCTTTGGGTGCTATGCCTCACCTCTGTATCCTGTGGTTCCTACAACCGAGTGTTCAGTACATACTCGTTGGTTTTCCTTCAGAGTTATGCAAGATGGCACTTCATTTACTCATTCACCAAATGGGAATTGACCACCTACCTACTCTGTGGCAGGCATTGTTCTAGGTGCTTGTGCTTAGGCTATATCTCTCAACAAAGCAAAGAGCCCTGCCCTTGTGAAGCTTACATTCTAGTGAGAGAATACAGCCAACGAGCATTAAATATACTAAAGGGGCCCATTATCTAGTGTATTAGAAGGTGGAAGTGCAATAAAAGCAACAAATAGAACAAGATAACATGGATCAGTCAATTTGGGGCAAGAAGGATGATTCACAGTTTTAAACAGGGTGATGGGAACAGTTTTAAACAGGGTGATGAGAACAGAGCGTAATATTTGAGCAAAGACTTGAGAGCGGCAAGGTAGTTCAACTCTGGGGAAATAGTTCTATGGGCGCCTGCAGCGGTCCCAAGGCGGACTGGCCCCTGAGCTGTTGGCAGAGCATCAGGAGCCCAGGGCGGAGGATGAGGGAAGAGAGGCGACAGAGGGCCTGACAACGCGGGGCCTTGGAAGGGACATTGTAGTTAACAGATCAAAAAGAGAAGCCACTGAATGATTTTAACAAAAGAATGATTTTAATGTGATCTGACAAGTTTTTAAAGGATTATTGTGGCAACTGCCATCTACTTCAGTGGTTATACTTTTTAAAAAAATGGTCCATGGAACTTCCACCTCTGGCTATGTTGGAATAGCTCTCATCAGACCAAGTTTATTGCCCAAAATTAGCATTAGCGTAAGAGCTAATTATAAAGATATCATGCAAATATGTTTTATAGTAAATTAGAATAAAATATAGAAAGTAATATATTCTGATAAAAATAATAAAAATATTAAAAAGCAACTATTTTAAGGTGTCAAGAGCTATCACGTTCAACAGGCCTCGAGAGGCTGAAGTACTAGAGAAATAACTACAGAGAAGTGAGCTTAGAATTCTGCAAGCAGTTCTCTCTGCCGGTGTTGGCCTATTTCTGAGGGGCCCGTATGTTGGAAATACTTCAGGACCTAAAGCAGAAAAGATATTAGAGGCTAAAGAACCAAGCAGAGGTTTCAGTAACTTCGTATTTGCTGAAGAGACAGAGGTGGAAGTTTAAGGCCTGCCAAGGGGAGCCCTGTGTAAACCCAGCTTTCAGTGAGAACTCCTGGAGGACTACACACTATTAGGCATCCCAAGACTAGACTAGCTTTAGCACAGCCCAAAACCCAGTCCTGACTAGGTTAAAGTATTGAGCCTGCCAGATGATGATTAAATCTTGAATGACCTAGAGCTTTGCAGGTAAGTAATTCATTTGAGTTTTGTAAATCACTTGTTTTCTTTGGAGGAATCTTTTAATGTTGATTTAACCATTTTAATTTTAGGACTCTTAAGGCATTCGAATTCTTCAGTCAATTTTGGTAAGATATTTTCTAGCATTTTTTTTTTTTTTTTGCATTTTGTCTGAGTTTTCAAATGTGTTGGCATAAAGTTTAGTCTTTGCTCTATCGCTACTTCTTTCCCTCTTTTCCTAACATTGTTTATTTGTTCCTTCTGCCTTTTTTTCTTGATTGATCTCACCAGAAGCTTTCTTTTTTTATTAGTCTTTTCAGTGAAGTACTCTTGTCTCTTTAAAAAATTTTCTTATTGTAAGTTTGTTTTCTACTTCATCAATTTCTCTTCTGTATCTTCTTTTTTCTTCCATATTCTTTGGATTCATTCTTTTCCTAATGTATGTCTTATACCTACCTTAATAATTTTCAGTCTTCTTTTCTACATTGGAATTTTAGCATATAAACCTCTCTGTATAACTTACTGCACCACAGAAGTTTTGTAATATTTTATCATTTAGTTAAATGTTTAGCATTTTAAAAAATTTTTTATGGTGACATTGGTTAACGAAATTCAGTAAGTTTTAGCTGTACACTTTAACAGTAAGGCATATACATATTTGCACTGTGTGTTCAAATATTTGTTTTTTGACCAATGAATTATTTAGAACGTCTATATAAATTTCTAAATATTTGAGAATTTTAAATTGGTCTCATTGTTAACAACTTCCAACTTAATTGCATTGGTCTGTATGATAACAGTTCTTTGAATGAGTAGTGCTTAATGCCTAGAATCTAGTTAATTTGTAGCCAGAGGGTCTTTCTGTCAAGCCCATTGTACTGCTAACACCAAGAATCCTAATTGTATTCTTACCCTCTCCTCTCTCTCTCTGAACTTCTCACTCATGTTACACACTCAAACAAAACAAAGCAAAAAACCTAACCACCCTGGAGAATTGAAGACAGCTTCTTTGACACTTGAAACTGTTTGAAGTTAAATCATAGTATTTTAAAACAATTGGAGTTGTATGTTGTTTTTAAAGGCTTGTACGTTGTTAAATAGAAGTACTTATACATATTTACATATTTAGGTCAATATGTAGTGATTACAAGAGAACTTTGAATTTGATGGATCTAGGTTCAAGTTCTGTCTCTAACAGTTACTAGGTGTTTGTCCTCAGGCAAGTGTTTTAGCCTTACTGAATCTTATAAAAATCATAAGCCAAGACAGTACTTGTTACCTACTTCATGGTGTTGTGTAGATGAAATAGGTGAAAAGAGTACTTGACTAGAGAGATCATTCAAAATGTTATCTATCATTATTATTATGATTACCACTTTATAATAGAGGCTCAATTAATGCTGTTTCAGTTAGTGAATGGCTTATTTTACTTTATAATTTTATTTTATTTAGTATTTATGAGAAATGGTTTTATTTGGAGAAAACAAGTTGATAAACATATCAATTATTAAATGAGCTAAATATTTATGGAGATTGTGCCTTTTATTTTGGAATAATGTCCACAGCTATCCCATGTATTAAGAAGCACTTTATAGATACAGATCTAGTTTTACATAAGTAAATGAAAGGTTTTTTTAGTTAAATATTTTTTGAGATGACTTGTTATCACATTACTTTAGAAAGCAAGTAGTGGCATTTCTGCTTCAAAGGATGTGTATGTGAGGAACTGGTCGTGTTTGATGGTCATTTGAGGAACAGATGTTTTGCTTAACACTGTATTTTGGAGAAAGCCATTAATGTGTGCTTTATTTTAATACCTGACTTTTTTTTTTTTTTTTTGCCACAGGTTCTGGCTTCAGCAATCCTCTCCCTGGAGCATCATCCCAGTACTTACAGAGACTTTCCAAAATGGCCATACTGGAGTATGAGACCATTCGTCAAGAAACAACCAGAAAATCAAAAAAGGGTAAGAAACGAGAGCTGCGAGAATGTTGACAAGTCTCCCATGGTGTGAGGCTTTCTTCAACCACTTTTAAGGTTTATACTTTTTTCCTTTCTTTTGATACGTGATATGATGTGCAATGATTTACATAAAAATGGAAATGTAAATAGGAAATAAATATTTTACATTATATACAGAGGAATTTGTATTTTGTTAACATTTTAAGACATTTTGGTTTATGGGGATGTAAGCATAAGAAAAATTATATTACATGAATTTCATGCACATTGATTATATTTTTTGATTCAGTCTGAGAAATGTGTTTTGAGTGCGTGTCTGTACAATGATCTTTGTTAGGAACTGCAGAAGATTCAAGAAAAAGTGAGTTCATTTTGCTGGGTTCGGAAGGCGTCCATCTAAACCCCCCCTGCCGCCATTTCCCTGCTCAAGTTTGAAATGGTCATGAGATAAGTAGTCAAGTAGATAGAGGTGAAAATATTAACTTTGTTTGCTGATGAAACCTGGAAGTGAAACCCTGGCTTAGATGTGTGGCAACCTCTTAACAATGACCTTGAGAATTGGGCCAAGGCGCATACCCAATGGTGCTGGCGACCTCAGGCTCTCATGCCAAATCAGGGCCTTCAGGGCCCAGCAGAGCAAGGTGTCCCAGTGTGGACTGGCATATCTCCAAGGGGAGTGGTGGGGAGACTCACCCCTTCTCTGTGGGAAGGAGGAAGTCCTAGATTGGGAGGAAAACCACTCCCCGAGGAGTGGGGGAAGTGTTTGTCACTGCACCTCCCTGAGAACCCGGGAGAAATCCTGGCCCCCATGACTGAGGTCTGGTGGAGAGTGGGACACGGGCTAAAGCAGAACCATGAGGTTCAAAAATGGAGCAGTAGCGTCCAGCAGGAAGGCCTCATGGCAGATGCCATGTTTGAAGTGGGCCTCAAAGACAGGAAAGATGAAGGGAGAGGGCATCTCCAGAAAGACGGAATAATGTAAGCAAGTACATGGCCTTCGGGCTGGGGCCTGGGTGGCAGCACAATTCCCACGCCTCCAGGCCCCAAGCCAGTGCCTCTGGGAGTGACGCTGCTCAGACAAAGGCTGTGGTGAACCAGGCACTCACTGCCTAGCCTCGGCTCTCTGTGTCACATGGGGGTGTCGGTCCAGTGCTGACAGGTATTCCAACTCAGAACTTACAATGCCATTGTGTGGGCCAAAGTCACCTATGCAAGCTAGACCTGGCTCTGAGGGACCATTCCAGCATGCAACCTCTGGGTCAGAAGAGGAGAGATGCTAGGGCCAGAGGCGACTGGATGATGTCTGTCTGGTAGAGAGTACAGGATGCTAAGCGTGAGCTTTTATTTCCTCTGTTTCACAGTGGGAGATTTTTTTTTTTTTAGTTAAAAATGAATTCGATTTGTTTAATAAAGCTTGGTATTACAAGCATCGAGTCACACCCCAAAATGGGAGATTTTGAGAATGACAGTAAATGATCGCTTTTGTGATTTAGGAAGATTCATCCAGGTATAATTGGCAGGCCAGACTGCAATGGGAGGAGATTGGAGATAGGGAAACCAGCGAGGAAGTGTTTATTAAAATGGAGGTAAGAATCTCTCAGTAGAAAAGTAGAAGCAGGAGTAGGAAGAAAAGACCAGATAATTAGGACATCAAGGCAAGGACTTAAGATCAACATAAGGGCATCAAGAGAGGAAGAATCAAAACCCGCTCATTTCCAGTTTTAGACATACAATTCTTGGGAGGAGCTGCTGCTTTGGAGAATAACAGGATGAATACAGCTTTGGGTATATTCAGTTTGAGATGCCACTGGAACATCCACACAGAGGTGCCAAACAGGTAGTTGTCAGCAGGGGTGTCATTCCAGAAACAATGCTGACTGGAACGAGAGCTTGGAGAAACACATGCCTGGCAAAGGCTGAGTTCTCTGTCTGAAAAAGCAGGGTGGAGAGAGTTGAGATTCCTAAGAGATGGAAGGAAATAAGAAGGAGGCAAAAATAAAAGTGAAGAAGACAGCATCACAGATGTAGGAGAACGAACATAATAATTTATGTCCCTGCATGCTTTATATTAATGTATAAAATACACTTAATATGTACATGTTTGTGTTCATTATCATGATGCATTTGTTCCCATGGGGCTAACTAAATAAACTTATGGATGTGTTTGTGCTTATGTATGAATTTAGATTGAGAATGAATTAGATATTAGCTCTACCTTTTCCATCATCTGAGAACCCATTCTAAGTGTGGTCAAGAATTTAAGAAATGGGAAACAGGAGAAAACAACCATCTAACAAAAATTTGATGAACTCTTTTTTTGGATGAGCACTTCTAAACACTTCTGACAAACACTTCTGACACTTCTATCAAATGGATTTCATCTATTGAGCTCCTACTGTGTACACTAAACGTTTAATATTATTTGAAAAGCTTACAAAAACCCTAAAACGTAGGTAGGTGATAGTATTTCTGTTTTATAAATGAGGTAAATAAAGAGTCTTTGTTTTACACTGCATCTCTAGCTAGAAACTAGGAATAAATTCTAACCTATTAGGCTCTAAAGCTCATATACATAATCTTAATGGAATAATAACTTTTTAAAAAAACTTAAACTTAGTTGCTGCAACAGTGTTTAGTCACATAAAATTTAGGGAAGGGAAAAAATACTTGCACAGAGAAAAATATCTCATAATATTGAGTTGAGTTCCTGATCTGTGACACCAACACATCTCAGAGAACTTTTACCAGTGAGTAGAAAGACCCCTCCCCTCCACCCCCATCTCTCCTATGGAAGAGTTCAACTCAAGTCAATTCAAGACAGGAGTGCAGCGTTTCTTTTTTTATAAATGAGATATACTGACCACAATTAATTACCTTTTTTAGCCTCGGGTTGAATTTAATTTAACTTATGTTTTTCATTAAATTAAAAAAAAAGACACAGCCTCTACTTTTTTACATTGCATTTACTCTTATTGTTCCTCATGAACTTTTAAGAAAAATCAGCAGGTGTTTAAGGCACAGAAGGCTCAAATACCCCAAGTAAAATAAACACGTGATTAAGAGATAAGGAGGAGATGCCAACTTCTGACACTGCAGTTACCGCAGATGTTAACTTATGTTTGGGGCTGAGGCAGTCTTGCCGGAAATGATCTTTGCATCTGTGGTTTGCAAGTTCCTCCAGTAAATCTTAGGAATCGGGGCGTTAAGATAAATATTCAGGATGGGAAGACCGAGTCCTGATTTTAGGGTGAGAAAACAGTTCTTGACAAAGAATAATTACTTCAATGAAGGACAAACCATTAGTCAGTGATAGTTGCAAAGAAATAACCTAAGACTTGCTGTATTTTCTCTAATTCTAAACTCATCAAGAAACCCTCTAATCTGTAATTTAGATTCCCGAGTACAGAGAGTCGCTAAAACGCAGATGCTTTCTCTGGGGGACAGTAAGAACTAATTTTCTTTACAGTTTCTCAGGGCATTGTGCTTACGCTTTGCATCCAACCGCAGTCAGCTTGTTCTCACTCTGCTCCCTTTCTCTGCACCACGAGTGCCTTTCCCCAGCCTCTCACACTTAGCTGTGATCCTTTTCCTTATTCCACTGAGATCAAGGCACAGTCAGGAGAGAACCCCCGTTCACTCCCCTGTGAGCACGCTTGCCTCTGTGCGCGGACATTTCCTACCTAAGCCCGGAGAGCAGCCCCTGGCTTGGGCTCCGATGCACCTCTCCCCTCCCACTCCCGCAGTCGGGCCCCACATCACCAGCATCCCACCCCTGATACGGTCATGCCACCAGAGTAAACACTTGCTGCGAAACCTCCTGTCTTAAACACGCACACACCAGCCTCTCATGGTCTGTCCTCCATGTGTTTCTTTTTACAACCACACTAGTCACTTCTCAGTCTCCTATATGAAGTCACACAGCTAGCGAGGTGGTGTGCCTGGGATTTGAACCTTTGAAGGCAGAAACCACTTCTTATCCTTTTCTGCATCCCTGGTACCTGACACTGAGCCCCACACACTGTGTGAACTGAGAAGCCTCTTTATTATGCTTTGAGAAAGAATGCAGAGCTGGAGGTCAGTTGGTGATGAGATAGTTCAGACCAGAGACACTGGACTTCCCAGTGACCATGAGGGAGACAAGACCCACCTCCAAGGAGACCCACACAGGTCTGTGGTTAGAACCTGGCACCAGGAAGCTGGGTCTGGCCTGGCAGGCACGGTCTTCAAAGGCTGGCAGCACTGAGTTGAGAGACCCCTTCCTGGTCTGTCATCAGGAGCCCATCATCTCAGGACAAATTGCTGGAAAACGGATGCGGAGATGGAGCCATGTGCACAGGAAGTTTGCTGGGAACGCTGTCAGGGAGAGTGGGCAGGAGCGGGGCAGAGGGTCAAACAGCCGTGCAGCCTTCATGAAAGTCACAGCTGAAGCCACACAGAGACGGGCAGCTGGAGAAGGCCCGCAGGGCTGTCAGACCCCCAAGCCGGAGACCTCACCCCCCTCGTTCCCCTGACCAGTCCCTGGCTGCAAGCTGTGGTTGGGGAAGGTTGTGACCAGGGCGAGGTGGCTCCCTGCTGCCCAGGGGAATTCCTGAAGGACTCAGGTGACAGCACTGTCAGACACGAACACCCAGCGGCCAGGGAACGAGCACGGTGGCACCACCGGGGAGACCTGGCTGGCAGGTTGCAGCACCCACTGCCTGTACTCTGGGGACGCCGCGGCGTTGGGGAGTGGGCAGTGAAGACAAGCCCCAGGCTGGAGGGAGAAGGGCACTCGGCGTGTGCTGGAAAGGCTCCTGTGAGGGAACAGGGGAAGTGAAACAGTCCCTGGCAGGGTCTGGGAAGCAGACGAAGTCGTGAGGTCCTGGAGGCCAGCGCTGCCTGTTCGTACCCGTGGGGCTGAAAGGAGAACATGGGGCTGAAAGGAGAACGTGTCTCCTGAGCCCAGCGCTGGGGCAAGAGCTGCAGAAGAACAGCCTGGTAGGATACCTGAAGGCGCAGCACAGAGAGCCATACGTCCCCAGGCTCTCTTTACAGTCACTCTCCACCTCCTGCCCGGTGCCTATTACCAGATGGCTGCAAGTCAGGTGGGCACAGAGCCTGGCGAGGTGATGTCAGTTGCTTGGCTCAGAGCAGGGTGAATGGAGAGTGGGTCGGGCTAAGCAGGTGGAGAGTGGCCTACAAAGAGCACAAGTTAAAAACAGTCCAGGGATTAGAACTCGGGGTCAAGGGTGACGAGCTGCTCTGCCCCACCCCCAGACTTCTCTACGGACCAGGCCTGAGGCTGATCTAGAGTCTGGGATGGAACCGAGTTCTGGGCAGGTCACTGATGTGAGGCTTGGACCCAAAGTACAGGAGCAAAGTTGGACAAGAGGTGAGGCCAAATGGTCCCAGATGGAAGGGCTGGAGCGACTGAGCCGAAAGGGGGCGTAGAGGGCGACGGGACACCCCAGAAGGAGGAAGCCCACAGAGCCTCACCAAATTCAGGGGCCGTCGACCTTGCCTCCCCTCCCGGCAACCCTGCCATTTTTGTTTGGTTCCCACTGAGGTCCCCAGTGCAGGTCTGACGAAGGACCAGATCCGCCTTCCAGTGGCATCTGAATGAGTGAGTGTGAGGGCAGCTTGCATGTGCCATGCAGCCTGAAGACCTGTGCAACGTAAGTAATGGGAGAGGGAACATCTACAGTGAGGGTGTCAAAGTGTGTGGCGATAGTGCCAGGGTGTGCAGGTGCAGTCCATCACCTAAACGTCACCAGCGTCTGACGACGAGCACACACAGAGTCCAGACGATACTGGCAAATGTTTGTTCCTTTTCCCACATGGTCAGCTCGAATGGGCCATCCGGGAATGCCCATCTCCTCCCTCTGTCTCCCCTCTCTCCATTTTTGATCCCTGTAGCCGTCGTCCGCCCCATCCCTGTGTTGGCTCACTCCTGGTAGTGGGAGGTTAAGGCTCTGGACAGTATTTTTCCTGAAAAGGTAAGAAGGTGGCATCTTGTAAACAGTCCTCTTTGGAGGTAGACTGGGTCTTTTAGATTTTCACAGAGGATCACCTGCAAGACACATCCCTCTTAGTAAGCATGACTGCTCCCATAAGCCTGCTTTGATGTGTCATCAGTTCAAGTTCTGTTTCACCAGGATCGAGGCCAGGAAGGGAGGGAGGAAGGGAGGAAGTGGCAGGGGAGATAAGAGTCCTGTCCTTCCATGCCAAAAATAGTGATAACAAGTATTATTCTGGTGGCTAATTACCACTCAGTGGCTCATCAACTGAGTGGCTGCTCTATGCCAGGTAGACGTTAGATGCTGTAGGGGGTAGAATGGTGACCACCCCCAGACCGAAAGCCGTATCCTGATCTTTGGAACCTGCGAATGTGACCTTATTCGGAAAAAGGGTCATTGTAGATGCCATTAAGTTAAGGATCTCAAGATGAGATTGTCCTGGATCATCCAGATGGGCCCTAAGGCCAATGACAAGTGTCATAAAGACACACAAAGTGATGCAGGAGAGAAGTTTGGAGTTATGCAGGCATAGCCCAGGATGGCCTGGAGCCACCAGAAGCTGGGGGAGGCAAGGAATGAGTCTCCCCAAGAGCCTAGGGAGGGTGGCCTGGCTGAAACCTTGCTTTCAGTCTTCTGGCCTCTGGAACTGCAAGAAAATAACTTCTTGTTGTTTTAAACAACCCATTTTCTGGGCATTCTTTCAGTGGCCCTCGGAACCTAAGCCAGTTCTTCCCACACATTGTTTCAGGTCCTCACCACGATCAGCAAGGCGAAGGTGGTATTTCTCCATTTTACAGACAAAGAATTGCAATTTGAACGTGGACCTGCCTGAATCCTGTGCTCTCCATCATAGTCCAATGTCACCTGTAATGTCTTCCATCTTGAAAAGTGCCCTGTACTCCTGGCTGTGCTCATTCTCCTCCATCAGTAACAAGCAGTGATGGGCCATTGCGTTCGCCACAGATGGGGGCCCTGGACACGAAGTCGACTGTCAATCGTTCCTCCTTCTGCACCCCATTTAGGGCCAGAAGCTTCAGGGGAGGACAAGACTAGCTTCCCCACTGCAGAAAATAAACACAAGTATGATGGAACTGTAAGTAATAGTTTAAATTTTTCATAGAAACTGACATCTGTATAGTGATTTAAGGATTACCAAGCCTTTTCAGTCACGTGGTTTCATTTGAGCCTTGGAAGATGAGGTTACACTGGGATCTTACATGTGGATGATTTACTTCATGATGAGGACAGCAGAGAGTTCCTGAGTTAAGTGGTCCCCAGGTGCCACATGATTATGGGGAGGCAGCTCCCCACAGCACCCTGTCATCAGAAACATGTTATAAACCTCCTTGAGGTCTAGCATAGACTCTTATAATCAGCCATATATTTTCAAAGGCTTAGCATTTATTTGGTTTTCCTATTTGGACTTTTTCTCCTTTGAAAATACGGAAGGACAATCTAGCTCCTCCTATTTGAACGGGTTTGGACTGATGTCAGCAGATGGCACCAAATCAGGAGAAATGAAGTAAAACCATCTTTAGAATAAATATTTGTGATTCCTGGAGCTGTTTTTGCCTCTTAATGTATGGTTTTTGCAAAATGCTTACAGTCTATAGCCTGACTGATGCTGATGTTTAAAGAGGTGTAGACATTGCTACCCGTGCCTGGTGGTTCTACCAAAGTACTCAGCTAAACAAAGAAAATGTTGAGTTTATAGATATGGGTACAATTGACTTTCCTTGGAATGCAAGTAGCTACCTACACAAAGTGGATCTGTGAGGAGAGGAATGCTTTTGATTTATTGAGAGCATTTTTGCTTATGCTCGCTAAAGAGATATCAGTCTATAATCTTTCTACAACTCTATGAAGCTGAGTATAATCTGAGATAATGTGAATATGAAGAGAGACCAAAACTGTATCACCTGAAAACTGGATCTGGGTAAATAATGCCATCGGGACCTTATCCTAAAACTGACGATTTCTGAAGGAGCTGACAGAATTGAAGTGTATGCTCGTACAGGGTTGTTTTGGCAACGAGAACAAAAAGACAGTAAACGAGATGCAATTATGAGAAAATCAGTAAGGGAAATTACTAATTAGTTAATTTACTTCTGTATCTATCGGTCCCACGTGTACCAGGCACTTGCTTAGTCACTGGAAATTGAGAAGAGTGAGCACAATCCCTGTCCTTAAGCAGGGCAGGGAAGCTGACAGCCATTGGCCACAGAGTGTGAGGAGAAGCACCCGGGCCCCTCCGTCTCTGCACCCCTTTCCTGAATGGAACATCTCGGGGTTCCTTGGACACTGGAACACCCTGACCAATTGCCAATGTCACCAAAGGAGCCACAGACCCAGTCCTGCCATGCTTAGGTGACAAGGGAAGGGAGGGGAAGGAAAGAGAAGGGGATGGAAGGGCAGTGCAAGGAAGGACAGAGGAAGGAAGATGACTGGCAAGGGTCTGGACATGTCACCCCTGGCCTGTAACTGATGGCCCTGCCATGGCCAAACCTGTAGCGACCTGTCTAGGATGGAAGGGTTAAAGCCATGGTCATCTAAGTTGCCTGAGGACACTTCTCACCCCCACAACTGAGCTCACCTGCCCCACTCATCCCGTTTCTTGGCAAGTTTACCACAGTCTAGCTCGCCCATGTCCTGGGAAGACCAAGAAGGTGTGGCTACGGCCTGAAGAGCTTTCTTGTCCCCCGCTCCCCACCCGAGTTCCAACCCAGGAGTCAGAATGGGCCTTGGGGGCCAGAGGGGAGCCCCACGTGGTTGGCTGCTGCGAGTGCCACACCTGTTGCTGTCAGAGCAGGTGCAGATGTATGTGAATGTCGTGGACCTCCCATCAACACAGTGTGTGTCACAGCCCCGCCCTTCAGAGGTTTGAGGTTCACGTTAGAATATGGGCTAACCACGTGGGGTCAGACCCCCACTCTGAAACTCGACAGCTGCTTAACTGTGGTCAGATTTCCTTTCCTCTGCAAGTGTCCTCTGGGAAATGCAGATACAAAAATCTCAAAATAATAGCAACAACTTCTTCTTGGGGGTGGTGGAGAGGGAGCCAAAATAATGTTTGTAAAACCCTGAACACAGTGTCTGCCACACGGTGTTTAACTCCGTCATATTGATCCTTCAGGGTGGTTCCCACTTCTCAGGGACTGCGCTGAGCCCTCGGGGTGTCAGGGTGTCGGGGTGGTGTGGGAAACTACTGTGGGAACAGAACTGTAACCTGAGAAGGGCCGATCAGCCAGTGTCCTCTGTTTGGAGGAAGCCGGGTGGAATACAATGACCAATTCTTGGTTTCCTTTTCAGTCCTATCAGAAAGGGTATAATTTCGATAAGATGAAAGGCGTCCTGCCAGCCCCTGACAAAATCACAGGCACCCCTGCGAGTCCACCTTTGAAATGACCTGAGGGAATCGGACGAGAGCCCTGTGGGAGTGGGGGGGTCGGCACTGGTGCACTCCACTGAGACCCGGCTTTCCCTCTGGGGCACAGGGCCTGAAAGGACCCAGCTCAGGTCCTCCTGTATTTCATAATTGTAAGCTTTCAGATGGACATTAATCATGAACTTCAAATGTTCCCAAGAACTGAACACATTTTATATTTCATAGGGCTGCCAAGCTATTCCAGTCTTTACATCTGCTGCCCAATTAATGGTAACTTAGGTGAGTTAGAAACCACAGTGAAAAGGGAGATTTACTTCGAAAATGCCCAGCAGGATGGCGCCACAGCAGTCGAGAACTCCTGGGTGGTAGAAACAGCGGAGATCCTGGAACCCCCAGGACGCCTCCTCACAGAGTTCGAGCGACTTGGTGCTTTAATTTCATTGTTGTTTTTTGTTTTTTGTTTTTTCCTCTGAGCCTCTCCCAGAGAATGAGTTCTGTCCAGTCCTGGCTCCTGACCCACTTAGAGAAAGAAGAAGTGTCTGGAATAAGAGAAAGTCAGTTGCAATTCAACGTTTCTTCTTGGGTGATCATGAAGAGAGGGAGGCAGAACATGGTGCTCATCACCGAATGGCTTGATTTTAAATTGTAAAGGGAGACTGAGAAATAAATATAAAAACATATTTCAAATTCTAGGTAGAGAAGAAAATTAGCAGCGATTCCACACTCCAACCCCGTTTGTGTAAGTGGAGTTTACTGCCCAAGGAACTGGAGGGCTGCGCGTTACTTTGTGAAAGGAATTCGTTATTAGCATAGCAATGTGTCTTCTCAACTATTTAGTGGATTTTATTCTTCAATGGCCCTCTTTCATGTTCTTGAGTTTTTCTGGGACAAGTTCTCTCCATCGTGCACGATACACATGGCCAGATTCATCTTACATTGGATGACAAATTGCACTTGAATTTCTAGGGTTGAAAGGTCAAGGCTGTTCTCTGTGAGTCAGCCAGGCTCTCTCAAAGTGTCCCAGTCATGGGAATGTGTTGAAATCTGTGAGCGCTCTGTGCCCCTGCCCATTCAGTCCTGATGGATGTGGAGTTCCACCCAGACCTGGGTCCCTAATTCCTGACTTCATCCGAAGGAGGCCTCATGCCAGCAGACCGCTTCATTCCTGGCACAGTGTTATCCATGCTGGGGCTGTCTGTAGTCAACGGTAACCCAGAATTCTGAATGACCCATCTCTCAAGCCTTAAATAAGAGATGCGTCTCCAGGGCTCTTTCCCCACCTGTCAACCAGTGACCTAGGTATGTGAGACTCAGCCCCTTTGCCAGACACACATCCAGAATTGTCAGGAAGGTATGGTTCTATATTTCCAGAACACTGAGCAACAGAATTTAGAAGCTGCCAATTGTGAAATGGATAAAGGATGTTTGTAGTCCAAGGAGCCACCGACCCACCAGCCTTTAGCGCATGCCTCTACCCAGTGGAGAAGGTTTGTTGTGATAAGTTTACATTAATTCAATTAAAAATGACTGATCCTGAGGTGTGTGGGTCTCCTATGACTGCTCTGTTTATGCCGTGTGCTCTATATAAGGTCATGCTATATATGTGCAGACACATTAACTCTACTAATTCAGACTCTGCTCATTTCACATTATTGCCATTCACACAGATACTGGTTAGAATTTTGTACAATCTGTAATGAAAAGAATTTTCATAGACCTTCAGTAATATAAAGCAATGACTAAGTAAAATGCTCAGAAAACTGTTATTTCCAAATATTTACAAGTGCTAGCCAACATACAAACAACTGAAATTCATGTCAGTTTTACATAGTCATTTAAATAGTTCCTTTCAAGACTCTTACTAGGTTTTTTCGACAAAGTCATTATTTACCCCTTCTATTCTTTAGCCTATGGCACTGAGTGCTCTAAATCGAATAGGTTTTCAAAAATGTTTGTTGATAATTACATGGAAAATTTTGATAGTCATCATGCTTTAATTTTAAATCTGTATTAAAGTAACAAATCTATAATTAAAAAGTCCACAAATCAAAATTTTCCCTTCATTAAATACTTAGTAATATCTATCATTTGTTAAACCTTTATTTTATGAGGATGCTAAGTGCTTTATATTCATCATCTGATTTAATTTTTCACCAGCCCTGTGACGTAAGTATAAATATAATCTTGATATTGCAATGAGATTCAGAGAGGTTAAGTAACTTGCCCCAGGTCACACAGAGAGTGAATGGCAGAGTTGCAACTAGAACTCAAATCCTCCTGATTCCAGACCCAGGGTTTTTAACCCCTGTGATGTACTGCCTTCTTGACAAGCTTAAACCCATCATTCATGTGTCTGAGTTGCTGTGATTTTTACTGCCCATATCTATATTCTTCCAGGCCTGGCCTCCACGCAACCATTCAGAAAACAGTTACCCAGGCCTTCTGAACACTTTATTTTATTTTATTTTTTAAATTAATTAATTAATTTTTATGGTGACACTGGTTAACGAAATCCTGTAAGTTTCAGCTAAACATTGAACAGTAAGACATATATATTTACATAGTGTGTTCATCTCCCCGGCCTTCTGAATACTTTAGAATGTAGAGTCAAGGTTAAAGACCAAGCCAAAAGTAATGTACAACAAGGAAGACTTGCTAGCAAATTTATGAATCCAATTTTGAAGTTCTTGCATTAAAAAAAAAAACAACAACCTAGATCCTGCTTGTTTTTGTTGGGATGTGAAAATGTTGACTGAAAGACTTAGCCGCTGTTATTCAAACTTTTGTAGAAGGCGGAAGACTTTAAAATGATAATTAATGTTGCAAATAAAAGTATAAACATCTTATTTATTAATTTTTTTAAAATGCATAGTTTAGTTCTTTTTAAAAAGGGTTTTAATCTGCTCTTTCATGTTTAGATACCTACTGCACATGAAGATATTGGGCATTCAGTTCTGTTCTCCACAGGCCTACATATGCCATCTCTGAGGTGGACGTTGGAGACTTGGGTTTGGCTCCTGACTTTGCCACTTGGAACTATATATTATGGGCTGAATTATGTCCCATTCACGTGAGGTATGGTGTAACCCCCATACCTCAGAATGTGCCTTTATTTAGAAATAGAGTCATTGCAGATATAGTTATTTAAGATGAGGTTACACTTGAATAGGGTGGGGCCCTAATCCAGTACAGCTGTTTTCCTTATAAAAAGGGGAATTTGGACATGGACGTGCACACAAAGAGAACACTGTGTGAAGACGAAAGCAGAGCTTGGGGTCATGCTTCTATAGGCCAAGGACCTCAAAGATGATCAACAAACCAGAAGCTCAGAGAGAGACATGGAAGAGTCTCCCTTGGAAGGAACCAACCCTGCCAACACCTTGACCTTGGACTTTTAGCCTCCAGAACTGTGAGACAAATATCTCTTGTTTTTGCCACCCAGTTTGTGGTATTTTGTTACAGCAGCCTTAGCAAACTAATACACTATGTAATTCTGAGCTATTTCCTAATGTCAATAAATTTTGGTTCATTCACCTAGAGAAGAATGATAACCCACCTAGCCTGCTGGGTTGTAGTGAATTTAATAGTGCTCATCACATTAGACGTTGGAATGACCTGTCATTTTTTCTCCCCTTACTTCTTTACTGAAAGTTCAGTGAGGGCAGGAGCCATGGCTGTTGTCTTTTGTTCTGTTCCCAGACTGCACTGTAGATGTTGGATCAATATTTGTTGAATGAAAAAGCAAGCTATTTAATTAAATGAGGCACACAATATCTGGCACACAATAATAATAGTGATTGTTTATTCTGTACCAGGTATGCAACTTCATCTTAACACACACATTTTTAATTTAATTCTCCCAGCAACTTTATTTTATTAAAGAAGAAACTGAGACAAAAAGAGGTTAGGTAACTTCCTGGCAAGCTGGGTTTGGAATTCAGGCAATCTGGTCTCAAATGCTGGTATCTTAACAACTATGCTATGCTGCCTACTGGTGATTGCAACATATCTATAAATATTAGTTCACAGTCTTCTTTCTCCCACATTTTTTTCTTTACCATTATGATGGCTCTGCATGTGTGAGATTGGCTAGGCTAAACTTCAATTGTATACAGAATTCCTTTTCTAGTATGTTTCTAGATAGAATGGGCTATAAGAGATATTTTTTCATGAGAGTTGAATAGAAAAGAAGTAGCAGCCTTTGGTACCATGCGCGTGCACGCGCACACACACACGCACACACACACACACTTTCAGTTATTCAATCAAGCCTAATCTAGATGTTACTATAAAGGCATTTTTCCTGATATTAGTAGTTTGTATCTTCTCACTTGTCTTTATCAGACTGGGTCAAGGTTTATCAATTTTATTGATCTTCTCAAAAAGCCACCTATTGGTTTCATTGATGATTTCTACTGATTTTCAATTTACTTGCTCTGATTCTTGTTTTCTCCCTTCTGCTCACTTGAGTTTGCTTGGTTCTTTCTTAAGGTTGAAGCTTATATTATTGATTTGAGATCTTTTTTATTTTCTAACATAAGCATTTAATGTTATAAGTTTCCTCTGTGAACTGCACCCCTCAAATTTTGAAGTTTTCTTTCTCATCTTATTACTTTTTTTCTCATATGTCTTGTGAATTCTTTTAACCAAAATTATTTACAAGAATTTTGTTTAAATATTAAAGTATTTAGTGATTTTTCTAGACATGTTTTTGTTATTGACTTTTAGTTTTAATCTATGATCCTCAGAGAACAGACTTTTATATGATTTTAATTTTTAAAAAATTGTTGAGGCTTTTTTATGACTCAGAATATGGTTTATCTTGGCGAGTGTTTCATAAGCATGTCAAGTGAATATGTGTTCAGCTGTTGCTGGTTAAAGTGTTCTCCAAGTGTCACCTCAGTCAGCTTGCTTAATTGTGTTGGTCACTCTAGTCTCATTGATTTTCTATTTGTTCTATCAATTATTGACAGAGGAGTGCCAGAATCTTCCATTATAGCTGTTCATCTCTTGTTTTTGCCCAAGTATTTTATGCTCCATGTGTTTTGAAGCTTCGTTAGGTAAGCACACAGACAGAATTGCTGTCTTCTGGATGAACTGACCATTTGTTATGCAAAGTCCTCCTGTCTCCCCAGTGATATTCCTTTTTTCTTGAAATCTGATTTGTCAGATACTAGTTTGAGTGTAATTTCACACTACATGTATATTTTATTCTTTCACTTTTAACTAGTTTGCATTTCCCTATTTTTAAAGTGGATTTCTTACAGATAGCATGTAGTTGGGTCTTGTTTTTTAATCCAGTCCAACAATCTCAGCCTTTTAGTTGGGCTTAGGCTCCACCTGCACCACTAACAGGGTCTCTCTCCGTTGTCTTGCCCCTTCCCCACTCTTTCTCATGAGCGCTGGCTAGAGGCCAGTGGTAAAGAGCTTGTAAGTGAGCGCAACCACCCCCGTTGTGTCTGGTGACCCTACCCATTCCAAACCAACATCCCCCACCAGATTTTAAAAATATGTCCGAATTTTTGGTAATTCCTTTCTATCCATTTGTCCGGCAGCCACTTCCTCCTTCCTTGCTCTGTCAAAGGTGAAACAATATTTGTGTCCCACCTCTCCTCACAGGGCTTGTCACTCTTTGTAATTCAGTTTACGCGGTTGCCATATGACCTCAACTCCTTGACAGGTTAAGAAAAGTGATGATTTTGTACATTTTCTGCAATTTTCTCATAGCTGGGGGAGCTATGTTCTCTCACGGCTTTCTACATCCTAAGTGGTAGCAGAAGGTCCCTGGAGGGTTTTGAGTAACTGAGTGGTAGAATCTGACTTATATTTTTAAAAGCTCCCTCTGGCCACGTTGAGGAGAATGCATTTTAGGGGGCTGAGAGTGGCAGTGGGGAGACCATGGAGGATGCCAGCAAGGCAGTCAAGTCATGAGAGAATGGCAGCCCGGACTGGGCTGGTGCCAGAGGAGAAGGAAGGATTTGGGACAGATTTTAATTGTAAATTAAGAGGATTTTCTGGAGGACTAAATGGAAGAATGAGTGGTGGGGAGGAATGAGGCAATCTGAGCAACAGAATGAATGTCAGTGCAACTTACTGACGGGAAAACAGACCTGCAGGGAAGTCCAGAGTTCTAGGCTGGACGTGTGAAGTTCTAGATCAAGTAAAAGCATCAAGCCAGAAGCTAGATACGCAAGCCCGGGGCTCAGAGAAAAATTCTGGTTTGATCATTTACCTGTGAGAGTTAACAGTGTAGAAATTATTCTGATAAAGTTTATCATTTGATAATGATAAACTCCTGAGGCTGGATGGGGTTACCTAGTGAAAGGATGTAGCTAGAAAAGGTCACCCATTTGACGCAGGGTGGAGGAGAAGGAGGGAACTGTAGGGGCGAGAAAGAAGCAGTGGCCAAGAACACAGAAGAAAGACTTTACTGACCCCTTGAAGAAAGATTTTAACCTAGATTTAGTAGGAATCCAGGTCGCAAAAACATTATATTTCATTCAAGGGAAACTTGAGATAACAACATTCTATTAACTCTTTCGATTATTAGATAAATAAGACTGTCAACTGCCTCAAGAATCTTGGGCCCAGGACCTTTCATTGATACCAGGCATACGTCTGTCTCTGCTTGGCGGTGGTGGCAGCGGATAGGCAAGGACCTCTCGCTTTCCAAGACCAACTACAGAAAAAGTCTAATAGGTTCTTGAAAGAAAGCCTGCGGCAAATCCCTCAGGACCAGAATGAGCCCTTCTCCTGGAGCTCAGCATCGAGGTTTCCTGCAGTGTAGCATGGAGGCATTTTACTGAAAACGCAGGATATGTGCACATATCAGAAGCTTGATGCTCCTTTGTCGATATTTGTGCCTCCTTCTCCCTCTGAGGCACATGCTCCCTGGCCTGGTGGGTCCTGGCTGCATCACAGAGATTCTTTCTTTGGGCTTTGCATGTGTTATTGTGAAATCTGCTGTTTCTCCAGAGGAGACATGCTCTGTTGGGTAAGAGAAATGTAGCTAGAGGAACATAATGAGGCTGATTAGATGCTTTTATTGGTTGTGACCTTTCTACTTAACCCTGAGAATGTGCTGTTTTGGGGTTTAAAAATAAATCATAAATCTCACATTTCTTTCATTTGGCCTCTGAATCACATACAGACAACCATATAACAGGATTTAGAAAGAAATAAAGTATTTTTTTCAGGCACTTACGAACAATATTATGCCCTCTCTAACTGTCTGACCAAAAGGATGATGAGACAAGCTATATGGCGGAGGGTGAGCTTTCGTCTGGGAGCACTGAATGCCATTGATTCTACTTCTGCTTCCTGGCAATTCTAAAAGGCCACTGTTTCCACATGCACCTAGCAAACCTCTGCCTGATCCAGCACCTGTCAAGAAACGTTTTAGACATGAATTCTGTTGCACTATAGGGCTCTGCCCGGTTCCTAAGTGATCATTCTTTTTCCAATCTAAGACACATAAATTTGAAATTCATCTTGATCTTTGTCCCTCCCCTTGGCACCTAAGATGTCACTTTTTCAGATAATTCTTTTTAGTTAGTTTGGGCATCTCTGTCATCTTGTGCCATCTTAATAACCTAGGTTCTCTCTGCTAACCCTGGGGAGTAGGCCACCATACCTTCATGGTGGTAGGTGGCCCCAATGCCAGCAATAACCCAAGATGGCCTTTCTTCTGCTCCCTCCATCCTTCCATCTGCTCAGTAAGGGGGGACACTGATGTGCCCCAGGACAGCAGCCTGTGCCATGCAGCACCTGTGACCGCAGTGGGAGGCATTTTCCACTCTTCCTCGTCTGCAGAATCAAAATGTGCACTCATTCTTTTCGTGCATTGCCTCTCTTAGTATTTTATTTGCTTTTGTTTGGTTGGTGTTTTTTGTCTCCCTTAATCTCCAAGAGGAATATGAATAATAAGAAACAAGCTGTGATCACTAGTGAAGTTTTCTTACCTGGCTCTGCTTCCACGTGTGTTAGCTGAACACAATCACTACAAAGGTGGTCTGAATTTAAAAGAAAGAAAAAGCTTTGGTTTTAAAGGAGCTCAGATGTCCTGGCTGGTGAGCATGGAAAGAGGTGAGGAGGGGTAATTTCTGGGCCCCATCTTTGAAGAGCTCCTTTAGTTTCGCTTGAACATGGTAAAAACCTATTGTCTCCCCAAAGGTATGCAAATACCTGGGGAAGCAGGAGAAAAACTCTTTCTCATGGAATCTTCTGGCTCCACATCCTGCTTCTCCTGAACTGGTTCAGGCTGAGGGTCATCTTACTATCTGTGAGGCGGTTTTTTGTTCTCTATTCTGACAACCTGGACATGGGACTCAGTAGGATGAGTGTGCGTCTGTGTGTGTGTGTGTGTGTGTGTGAGAGAGAGAGAGAGAGAGAGAGAGAGAGAGAAGGATAGAGAGACAGAGACAGAGACAGAGAGAGATTTTAAGGAGTTGGCCCATGTGACCATGGAGGCTGGAAAGTCCAAACTCTGCAGTTCAAGCCTGAAGGCCATCTGGCTGGAGACCCGGGAAGGAGCAGATGTTGCAGTTCAAGTCCAAAGGCTACCTGCTGGTGGAATTCTCTCTTGCTGGGTTTTGGGACAGATGAGGAGTCAGTCTTTTATTCTAGTCAGATCTTCTACTGATTGGATGAGGCCCACCCACATTATGGGGGGTGATATGCTTTACTCAAAATCCACTGATTCAAATGTTTATTTATCCAAAAACACTCTCACGGAAACATCCGCATAGCTAGGCACCCCACAGCCCAGCTAGTTGACACAGAAAATGGGCCATCGCCCCAGTTTTCATAAGTCTTGTCCTCCTGCACTTTGTTGCTCACAGCCTCCCTGCCCCCCACCCCGCCCCACCCCACACCCCTAACGCCTGCCGGTGTCTAACACTGTGAAATTGGCTGCTTCTCTGATCTGGTTGAATCCTCAAGGTCTCATCTTCCATCCCAAAATGGCTCCTCGATGCATATTCCTGAATGAACAGTTTCCTCTCTAGGAGTCCGAGGTCAGCTGACCATTACTGCATTCCGCTACATCCGTGAAAGTGCTCTCCATGTCGTGGCGATTTGGAAAGACTTTAGGATGTCCCGTTTTAAAGAAACCAAACCATCACTTGCAGTTTATCAAATTATGATAATTTATATCCTAAAAGGACTAATCATAAAGAGCCTTTTAAAAAAGGAAAATTCCCTGGTGCATTTAAAATATGGTTACGTATAAAGTCTGGTTTCTGTGCAGTCTCTCAGGATACACTGATGATGACAGGTGGGCACAGCTGAAGTTGGCCTTTTATCAGGTAACACTTCATCCTAGAAAGCTGGACGCTGTGCTCTCCCCTGCTTCATTTTTCTTCTGCCCTGGGTCAGCTCTGCCTCATGCCCACAGCGAAAAATACCTCAAGTCGGCCAAGAGTGGCAGAGAACACTAATTACTTAGCAGCAGAGACTTTTTTCTATGATTTTCTTTTTATTATTATTATTAACATACAGCGTTGACCTAGAACAACACCGGGCTAGGGGCGTCGACCCCTGGGCAGTTGGAAATGTGCATATAACTTTGACTTTCCTAAAACTTAGGTATCCCTTGGTATCCATAGTGGGTTGGTTCCAGGACTGCCAGTGGATAACAAAATCCATGGATGCTCAAGTCCCCTACAAAACATGGCTCAGATCAATACATACAGTCAGCCCTCTGCATCCGCAGACTCCCAGCCGTAGGTGGAAAGCAGTACAGGTATTTACTGAAAAACATCTTCACATAAGTGGACCATACAGTTCCAACCACACAGTTCAAGGGTCAACTGTGTTCCTTACAATGGCAGCGACTACTGCTATTGGGGGACTGCTAAGCACACCACACGCTTTCTCTCACTTGATCTCTACAAATCACTCCCATCGGGTACAGTTATCAGCTCCATTTTACAGATGAGGAATGGAGGTTTGACCGCTCTCCACAAGACCACAGAGCTGTTTGACACCGAGCCTGGGGTGTGCGTCCAGCTACCAGCTCTTAGCCAAAGCGCCAGGTCCTGTAGGATCATGTGCTGAACATTCTGATGGGCGTCTCCTCTAGCAAATCCATTCGTTTTGTAAAATCTTTGCAGTTCAACACCTTACCTCTTAGCTGCTTTGAAGCATTTTATAATATAATTAAGAACTCTTTTTTTTTTTCAATTCCGTTTTGCAAATTAATCCTTAATGTGTGTGAGGGTTGCCCTGGGAAGGGATGAGGCTCAGCTTCTCAAGGCTTGGCCTGCAGAGGCCCCTGGAGGAAATCCCGGCCCTTTGTTCAGTGGTACTGCTTGGGGCAATGTTGGTGTCCACATGGCGCTGTCACATGGCAAAGGCCAAGGTGTCGTTCCCCAAGACTCCAGTGTCTCATGGGGTGTCACCTGTCTTGTTCTGAGTGACTTTTAAAAAAGAGGTTTCCCCGGAACCACAGGACAGTCAAGGTCGGGAAGGATGGAAGCGGGCAAGACAGAACAAGAACCTCCCGCGTTTCATGCGAGGTCGCGCTGGTGATAAGACCCGGAATATCTATGAAGAGGAGGGAAACGGGGATTGTCACCTGCCATTTCTCCTGCTGAAATGCCACAGAGTGCTCCTGAGCTCTTGGGAGACCAAGAGGGGGCGTGTGAGCTGCATGAATCTAGTCTGGGAGTGAACGACCCACTGGAAGGGGTGGAGAGCAGCACGCCACTACCCTGGTGATAGAGCACCAGCCACCACCACGGGCGTGGGGACCTGGACGCTCAGGACTCAGGGGTGCAGCAGCAGCTGCAGCAGGATCCTGAGGAGTCCTGCAGGCGCTGACTCAGCGCTCAGGAGACTGTGGCCCCTGGCAGGCAGGACCTGGAACCTATGGCCTCCGGCCAGCCCAGGGCCAGCCAAGCCACTCCCTTTCCCAGCTCTGTGAGGGAGGCTCAGGGCATAATTTACACATGGAAATTGCTCTGAATCATGTCTCTTCTTTTGTTGATTGTGAAGGAGAGAAGGAAGGGGGGCGAGGAGTGGAAGAAAAAAGGGAAGGAAAGAAAGACAAGCAAAAAGAACTAGGGCACTAATGCAAGAACGGGGTGAAGGGCACATGGGATGCACGCCTCTGTGCCATTCTTGCAACTTGCCCTGAATCTGTCATTTCCAAATAAAAATAAGGGAGGAAATCCCATAATTCCACCTTACAGAAATCACTTGCCTTAATGTTACTGCAAGCATCTTTGCTTGTGTGTCTGCCTGGTCTGTTGTAATTAAGTAAAGCACGGAAAATTGAGTGCGAGCTCAATGCAGAGTGAGAGCAAGTCATTCCCGCCCGGGGTCTGTGTGTTTACGAGACTCCTGCAGTTCCTCCGTGTAAGCTCTGGACTGAGAAGGGCCCTCTGACACAAGCGTAAGGACTGTTGCTCCCAGAGGGCAAATCCCCTGTAAGCAGCCCCCTTACAGAATTCTGCTCCCAAAACGCTTCTTGCCCTCTGGGTATTCTCCCCGTCTCAGTGTCCCCCAGAAAACAGCCTGGCACTGAGGGCTAGACATGGAGGGAGGAAACAGTGCTTATGTGAGAGTGACAAGACTAGCCAATGAAGAACGATACAACAGAAATAATAAGGTGTAGAGATGGAATAGAACTCCATATCCTGACCATCCCCCAAATCCTAGAGTGGGACCCCATCCTTCACCAATGGGGTGAGCAGGAGGCAATTGAAACAGGCAGATGCTGTGTGGCCTGGGGTGAGGTGCAACATTGCAGAGCCTGCATCTTTGTGTCCTCCAAGTCATATACCTGGAGCTGTTAGAGCTGCTGAGTCACTACTGTTTGCTTGATTTACTTAGCTTTTCTTTGTAGAGTAAATGTCAACAAACCCAAGGCTGCCTTTCGGAGGTTGCTCTGCTGGTGTGGGAAAAACTTCCCCAAAGGGTGGAAAGGGTGGGGCAGGGGAGGGCTGGCTGCAGGGGTGGTGCCTTCCAGGGGCTGCGGGATGGACCTGCTTTCTGGTGAGTGAGGAATTTCCACATCGAATGTGTGAAAGGCATACTCACAGGCATGCTTTTGAGTTCGAGGCATGTTTTGGTAATTCAGAGCAGGCGTTTTATATCTAAAGGGGCAAATAAGAGGACAGGCTAGGAAAACAAGCCGCTGAGATTATCTTTCCTTCATGAACCAAAGGAATGAGAGGAAATAACTTCATCAAAGAAGAAAGTGTCCTCAGCCATGTTTTGGGGTCATTATTTCTATCTGTCCTCTCAAAGATCTTTGTTTTTATTGCAAGTGCTTCATACTTTTTAGAAGGATTCTCTCTTTGATTGGTTACAATCATCCCACAAGATGTCTCATCAACTTAATGTTGATTGCAGATGAGAGGAGGCAATGCCGCAGCATCCTTCTCAGCTACCAGGTGAGTTATGGTGTAACCAGAGAGGGACGTGGCCTCCTGTCCCTTGTCACCACTGTGTTACAAAGAATGGGCGTGGTATAAAATTCCTCTTAGCAAGCCTGTCATCTCTGTTTAGACAGTGCTGGTCCCTGCCACCCTTGGGGCCAGCAGACAGAGGTGCCAGCAGGAGAAAAAGCTGCTAATACTCAGGCAGGATCTCACAGACTGCTAGTGACTTGGAAGGGGTCACGTGGTCCTAGAAATGGCCCAGATGTACCATTCCAGCAACCGTTCCAGCTAAGGAGAGTGACCCCTGCTCACAAGCCCGCAGAGACTGGTGTAGAAACCAGATTCCAGCTTGTTGGTCCACGACGAGACCCGTAACCGCCATCTGGCATGCACGTGTGTCAACCGTCCTGTCTGAAGACATGTCCCTTTCACGTCTTAATACCCTCGACAAAGGCATCCGTTTTACAGCCCCCGTCCACCAGTTAGCAGCGTGGACATATTTGCTGTTGCCATCAAACAGACGAATTCAGTTGTTTCTTGTAACACTTCTGGGAAGCTGCTACCATTGATGATTCAGTCAACAAACCAGTGAGGACCACTTAGGGAAGGGAAGATGAATAATAATCTTGTCTGAAAACCTCTGTTGACATGCATCTGGTTAGTTCAAGAAAGCACTGGAATTGTAACCCTCAGAACTGGTGCTGGCAGCCTGAGAAAAACTTGGAAGAAAACCTGAGTGGATTTCTTAGTAGAGTAGTCTTTTTTATCCCCCTCATGACTTAACAAAAAAAAATTTTTTTTAACTTACAAAAGAGTTTAAAAAGTTCAGTGGATACCTAGATACCCTTCACCTAGGTTTTACTGTTCATATTATTTTGTAACATTTGCCTCTCTGTCTCTGTTTTTTAGGGATGTTTTCATTTGTTTTTCTTATTTATTAGCTAGATCATTTTGAAAATGAAGTACAAATAACGTGGCAGTTCACTCTTAAATACTTCAGCATGTATCTCTTAAGAACTAAGACGTTCCTCTAAACAACTACATACCATTATCACAGCCAAGAAATTAACATTGATATCCTAATATTATCTGATACATATGTAGTCCATATTCAAATATTTAGTGGCATGAACACATATATGTACATATTGGTTTAATTGTCTTTTAAGAAATGCTGCATCGCTGTCATTGTTGGCGGTAAAGGATCATATTGTGTAAGAGAAAAACACAGATGTCAAAATCTCTAAGTGTAAAAAGTGATTAGCAGAAGCAGGCACCAAAGACGAAGACGTTTTAAAAATTCCTTTAGCCATTTTATTTCCCTTACATTTTTCTTTTTGTGTATGCCCAGACTTGATGTATGAAAAAATCTGTATCTAAATAAGTCTAAAATTATCTAAGTGATTGAAAGTCGAATTGGTAAGAAAGCCTTATGTCACGGTGTAATTGGTATAATTGTTTTTTCTCTGCAGTTCATAAAATAGTGGTGCGCCTTACAGATGACAGATGCCTCAGACAGGTAGAGGTTGTGAGTCAAGAAGAAAACTTGCCAGTGCCTACAGTGAACTCACTGTTTGTTTGTGCCCCTGAGGCCCAGGAGTATTGGGACCAGGCCCTCCCTGGGCCCCATGGGCTGGAAACAGCTGACCAGGCTCTCACTGGACACAGGCCAGCCCCCCTAGCCCATCTGTGGTCACTTTCTTTCTTCTGACCGGCGACAATACAATTAACTTAAGTTCTGTTTCACTCCAGCTAGACCAGCTGTCCCTCAGTCGCCTCTGTCTGAGCAACGCCCTTGGCACATCCCTCAGCTGGCTCATCACTGCCACCCCCCGCCTCCGTCTGTCTTTCCCCTTATTCTCTTGCAGGACGATCAGATTCCTGCTTTCCAGGCTCACTTTCACTATAACCATCCAACTACTGACTGCAGGATCGTCTCTTCTGCCCAGGTGTCCTGGCTTCCACTCTAAAAAACAAAATAAACAAACAAATGAAGCAGAAATGAGACAGAAATGCTCCGGTCTTGAGAGAGAGCTGACCAGTTGCTGGCCAGGGGGCCAGACGTCATTTCTGTCCAATAGGTGCATTTGGAAATGGGTCATGCACAAGAGTGACCACCTGGCTGCATCTTCAGCCGAGGCTCCCGTTGGGGGAAGGGAGGGCTGGGCTGGGGAAGACAGGTGAACTGGCCTCTCACAGTGGTGGGGCCACTTGGGATGCTCCCGAGGAGTTTGCTGCCTCTGTATATTTTCTTTTACCACTTTTTAGTCTGATGAGCCATGGGCTTTTCCTTGGGCATGAGCTTGTGGATCTACCGCCGGTCGCTAGTGAGCTCTCTTCTGGGCTTGTGCTCAGTCAGCTCTTGTCGGACCGTTTCTCCAGCTCCTCGGTGATTGTACATCCCTCCTTCTAAATCTTCTCTTCCTCTCATCCTCGCAGCAGTCCTGTCTCATAGTCTGCGTACATTAATGTAAAATGTGTATTTTCTTGTGCCGTGGGACAACCCTGAGTGCCGTTCCCTATTAATTTCCCCAAAGCGCCCTTGCTATTATGTTGCTCTTCTCCTAGGAATCTGCTCTGGTTCCCCGTTGTTTTCTGTTTCTGAAAAAAATCAATTCACCTCTCTGAATCTTGTGCTTTATTGTAAAATGGTGCAGTAGTGTCAACCAGGGGTCGGGCCTAGAGATAATGCCCAGGAGATGTCCGGAGCAGTGCCTGGCGAAGCATGGGTGCCCAGCATGCCCGATTGTGCCATGCCTGGTGGCAGTTGCCTGAGTCACCGAGAGCCCCCACACTCCCTTAGGATGATCCCTTGCTCTCTCCCTGTCAGCTACACCCAGAACATGCTTGGTGAGGCTTGGGCAACGAAACTGAAAATAGGAAAGACTGGCACCTGGGTTGCAGGGCCCGGCCCTGTGCCCGCAACACAGCCTGGCTCTTCATGGTCTCCAGGGAGAGGGGTGGGGTGCAGGGGCAGAGCCTGTTATTTAGGGCACCTACAGGTTGCTCCATGGCTCCAAGATTTCCTAACCTTGCTCAGGGTGCTTTTGTGGCACCTCCGTAGACTTGTCACCCAGAATGAGGACTCATGGACCCTATAACTCTTTTCCCAAGACAAGACTAGGAAACTGCACAGTGGGAGATTAAATAACAGTGAGCAAATGCTGACAAGTCTGCATTTGCATCCCCAGGTCTCGACCTTGCTGTGGCTCCCTAGATACCAGTGTTTATCACCGTTCCCTATTACCAGCAGCAGAAGCTCACTCACTGGACTTTGCTGGCAGCATGGCATCAAGGCATCACAGTCAAGGCATCACAGAGCCAAGGACAAAGAGGGGAAGCCCTGCCACCGGGCCAAGCTTCGTGAGCCCCCGGGAGGAGCTAGGGCTCCACCACAATGGATGTGCTTTGGGAACAGAGTGACCCAGTGGCGAGGTTATTTTGGGGTCCCCTTAGCAGCATGAGCACCCCGGTACCACGTCCATGTAGTTTCTGTCCTTGTTTTAACAAATCTTTCTCAACTTCTGCTCCTTCAGCTACTGTTCAACCCTCTTCTGCGTCTCCTGTTCAGACTTCTCGGACGGGGCCTTGATTGATCCACAGTGTCACTCCTGATCGACAGTTTCGCTGCAAGCCCACCCCAGGTGACACTGCAGGTCCTGGATGGGTGGCCTCAGATCAGATGCCCGCCTTGGTGAGGGTGACAGGCATCAGCAGGCCATGACATTTTGAAATGTTTTTTTACCTTTTCCACCTGAATCCTCTTATTGATTTGACAGTTTTCTTTTCATCAGAAATTAAGTGTTCTGGGACAAATAGTGTCCCCAAAACTTTATTCTTTCTAATAATAGTATGGAATTTTCGAAGAACCGTGAAATGAGTGGATCAGCCAAGGAACCCGCATTTGGGACAAGGTGCAGCTAAACTCATGGCCGTCTTACTGGTGAATGTGTCTGTTGCCAGAATGTGCTGAAGTGAGGCCCAAGCAAGGGGTTTGTTAGTCGTTGATTCCAAACCCATTGTCTTTCAAGTTCAGTGTCGGCCCTCCTGGTCACCGTGGCCAGGAACTTTGAATAGACAATAAAGACAAGGTGGATTATTGGCCTCCACGCGCCCCTTGCCTTTGATTGGGTTTTATGTGGACACTCCCTACCCGTTACAGCGTTCAGTATCCCTTGCTCTGTGTGCCAGAGCTGAGTTATTAGCAGGGGAGTGTTTACTTGCCTCTGGGGGTAAGCTTTTAATCACCTACAAAAGGAGCAGTTGGCTGCCCCTGAAAACACTTCAATAAAGTAGAATCCGACCCTCCGTTGGCTCAGCCCTCATCAGCCCCCAGCTTCCTTGCGCCAAGATGCACTGAAGCCAGAGATGGAGGTTGAAAATTACTAAGCACTGGCATGGCTTGCTGGCTGGCTCGTTTGGTATGTTCTCATTGCAACATAGGTGAATGTTGGCTAGCTTCTCTCCTTTATAAATACCATCGTGTACATGTTCATTCTTGTCTCTGTTATTGCAAAGATGGCTGTGATAGAGGATGGACAAGCTGCACTCACCGGTAGAGCTGTCAGCTTTCCAGAGGGATTCACAGCACCCCGGATAATCAGTGCTGATGTGATGGAGGTCAAGGCACGGTGCTACGGGGTCCCCTGGGAGCTGGCCGGACAGACCCAAGTGCTCATCAGTCCCCTGGAATCCAGTTTCTCTGAGACGGCTTCAAACCGTGGCTGAGCAATGTGTCCACTAGATGGCATGGTGACACTGGGCACACACACAGCACAGGCCGCCTCGGTCTCCGGCCCTCACGCTTCCTGGCTGGATCATCCCTGAACAAATGCTGGAGGGTAGTTAAGGCAGGGAGCTGGGGACAACCTCTGAAAGCTCTCTCTATTGAATCTGCTTCTTTAAATCTTCATTATCCATCTCTTGAAAATTGTGTGGCTTTTGTAAAAGTCGACTATAATTAATGACAAGGAAACAGAAATGCATAAATGCTTGGTTATGTTGGTTATGCCATTTTAAGTGGATCTAATCATCTCTGATACTTAGAAAATGTATCCTAATATTTGGGGGAAAATATATGGCTTAATTGGTACTTATGGCAGGTATTGTTTTAAGTGCTTTACCTTCATTAATTCATTTAATCCTTCTAATAACTTATGAGGTGGGTGCTATGAACATACTAATTTTGTAGACAGGAAAATTGAGACACAAAGAGGTCAAGTTACTTGCCTGCGATTGCAGAGCTGATAAGCTTTGGAACCGAGACTCGAAACTTGAGTTTTGGCTCCAAATTTTATGCCCATTGTGACTATGCTATACACAAAGAGAAGTCAGGGGAGCTCTGACTTGCAAATAAGCTTTTATACTGTCTCATTACAAAGGCAAATGCTTAGGTTGCAAACATCCCCTCTTTAGCATTGCTGTGTGGGGACGTGGGGATACACATCAGTGTATCAGCATTCACTCTTGAGTTCTACAGAATGCCATCGTCCTTACAGAAATCATGCTGGAAGAGCACAATATTTTTTTTTCTTTCTATTTAGAAGAACATTCGTTGCCTTAAAAAAAAAATCTGCCTATTGATTCTCATTCTCATATTCATTTACAGATAGGAGAATTAACATGCCAAGTCGTTTATCCACTTACAAATGTTTAAGCTACAGCTAGAGAATTTATTCTGATAGTTGTTTTTTTCATTTATTCAGTGTTGTCGACAGAGCATATATAACGTGTCTGGTCCCATGGTAAGAGAGAGAACTCTGGCAGGCTTGCCACCTGCACGTCACTCATGATTTGGTAGAGAAGACAAACACCTAAACACTCCATAGAAATCGATTCTGTTTGGTGTGGTAACTGAGCTTTGAACAATGAGTTGTGGGGGGACCTGGACAGCCTTCACGGACAGGACAGGACCCTCGGGCTGAGTCGTGAAGGATGAGTGGGGGTCTGCTAGGCAACCACCGTGTCCCCAGGGAAAAGGATGCAGCACATTCAAAATGCTCAGAGTTTGGACACTGCAGGAGATGAGCCTGGGAAGTTCCCAGGGGCCAGTCGCAAAGCTGTCATGAGCCAGTTGAGGTCGAAACTTCAGTCTGTGGCCGATGGAAAGCCACAGTGGGCTTTCTGGGCAGAGAATGATGTCGGTGGATTTGTGATTTAGGAAGAGGACTGTGGGCTAAAGAATGGGCTGTGGGGTGGAGGGCAGCGGCCAGACCAGATGCAGAGCCCAGCAAGGAGGCCCTTGCAGCAGTGGAGGTGAGCGGAGCGGTGAGGGCGGGGTGCCAAGTGAGCAGGGCAAGGAGTGTTAGGGAAATTCCTGAGATACTCAGTGTAGAACCTTTATATATGTAAGTATGAACTGTTTACATTCAGCTTTCTTCCACCAAGGATTTGGGGTGCCATTAGCACCACGGGACACGCTAATCAGATGAATACGGGGGCTGAGGGACAAGAGGGCATCCAGCGAGGCCCCACACTCGGCCTCAGACCAGAAAGGAGCTCGTGCATTGGCGGGAGGTCCCCAACACTTAGTTTCAAACAGGTGGCATTGGAAGTGTTGCGGACATTGAGAAGCTGTAAGGATCTGCCCTGCGTAAGCAAAGTTGCGTTGGAAATGTAGACTGTGGAATGAGCAGCCTTTGGGTGGAGGCGAGAGCAGCAGCGTGGGGGTCATTACAGGCTGATGAAACTACAGACCATTTAGTTGTTTCCAAAGGTTTGGCTCTTGAGTATCTCATAGATCTGTCTGCACTTTTTACACCTTTCATCAAAAGTTGAAATAACATGCAGACCACTTTCAGGAGTAATGGAGGAACTGAGCAAAGACCCGGGGCTCTGGATTTCTTTCCGTCTGCCTTCGCTTGTGCCCGAGGCCTCAGGCATATTAGACTCAGAGTTTTCCCAAGATGGGCAGAACCCTGGAGCGGAGGGAGACTACCCTCAAATTCCTGTCAGATCATTTGCAGATTCTCGTTGACACTGCACCTCCAACGTTTGAGTGACACTCTGGATTTTTGAAGAACTGGAGAGAACACACTTCACTGGCAGGTGAAGTAAGAAAGGGAGCTGGATCCAGCTTCGGGCTTGTATTTATTTTAAAGCAGCGTAAATGTTTACAATATGATATATAAACTTGCTTTCAGGCCACTTTTTACTGTAAGCAGCCTTGACAGTTAACCATTAGATTTCTCTGGGATGGTGGAAGCTCTGAGCGTCCCCTCAGAGGGGAGAGCAGAAAGGCCACTTAGTAGGTGGTACATGGGGCAAGGCAAACGGGTTCGGCAGATGGAGGAACTAAAGGCAGCTGCACCAGCACATGGGTGAAAGGCCATAGGAGATGCATTATTCCTCCAGCCTTGGGGCTTATACTATGACATCAAACAATGCCAAAACCTAAGTGGCTTATGTCAGCAAACATTCGTTTCTCTATCATGTTACACAAAGGTGGCAGATTGGCCACAGTGCTGCTCGAGGCTCTGGCTGATGCTCAGTCAGCTTCTAGGATCTTCCTGTTCTGAAATTCATGCCTCAGGAGCTTCCCCACCTGCAACATGCAGCCTTGTGGCAGAGAGGCTGAGCCGCCACTCACTCTCATATCCTTGCTGCTCAGAAATGGCTATGGCACATCTACTTGTATTCCATTGGCCAAAGCAGTTCACCTTCCCAAAGGAATGTGTTAGAGGGAAGGAGGAAGTGAATACTTGAGCATAGTAATACTTCCTGCCACAGTTATTCATTCATTCAGCACATACTGAGTGCTAGCATTGTATTGAAAATTGACCTACAGAAACTGATCTGTTCCTTGCCCTCATGGAGTTTACAATCCAGCGTGGGACACAAATAATGACACCCGTTGTTATAATGGAGGCCGAGCCCAGCTCCACTTTTAGGGATGAGTTACTCCTGAATGTTATCATATCAAGACATAAATAAGATTTTCCCATGGATGGGGTGGGGGGTGGTAGATTTTGTTCTTGAAAATCCTACTCAGGTCACCAGCCTCTCGGGACTCTTCAAGGCCTTCTTTGCTGAGATAGTGTCAGGCCTAGCATGTTACCTGCCTTGACAACCTTTGTCTCACCTGCCACCTGCAAACCCAGCCCCACCTGGCTTCCTAGTCTGGTCACTCCCTGAATCATCAATTAAAACTTAAATAAATCCGGGTCTGCATTTCAGGGCTGAGGACCCAGTTACCCTTGGTTATTCGTCTCTCCATGACCAGCTGCCCCAATTTTAAAAACGGGGTTCCCAACACATCCCTTAGCTTTCTCTCTACTTTTCCAAACTCCTCTATATGCTTCTGCCCGTACTGCTCTGACACAATGTCCCACGGCCCCCATCAGTGACTCCCAGTCCCAGTTCACCAACGCCACCACTTCCTCAGTATCTTTGCAGAAGATTATGTCTCAGAAGGCACTTCTCCATCCCTCTTGAATGCAGGGCCAGGAATCGGAGGAATGTTTTACTCCCCAGTGTGACTTCCTATACTCTGGTGTGAGCCCTCTGCCTCTTTAAAAGGGGAAATTCTTGCTTCCACATATGCGAACAGCTCTCCTGGGTTTCAGGGAAGACCCTGGCAGAGGATGACTGCCGCTCTTCTCCATACTCACCGCTTGGTGCAACCAAAATATTGCATAAGCATCAAGGGATGGTCCATGCACACAGCATGCAGGCAACACTCGGGGCGGGGGGGGATAGCTTTGAAATATGGCAGACTGAGAGTTTTCATCAATGACTTATTTGAATAGACCTTTTATATGAGTTCTTAGTGTCAAGAACAGTGACCCTGGGCATTGCGGTCCAAGGTCACAGATGAATATAAATACACCCCGAGATTCTAGAGACTTTTATGCCAGGCGAGTTAAGTCTGAAAGCCAGCCAGCCAAGTGGGGAAATAGCTCGAGTGCCCTGTCTGCAAAGCTTTACTGAGATTTATTTGGAAAGTTATGGTCTTTCCCAAAACAAATCCATAGATCGCCTGCTCTGATTACAAGAAGAACATTGAAATCTTTATTAACCGTCATCATTGGATTCCTTCCCTCCTTGAGGAGATTAATTAGGTAAATTTCATTACAGTAACACCAACTTTCTTGGAAAGAAACCATCCAACTTCAGAATGACTTCGAGTTTATATCTGGAAACTAAGCAATGTTAATGTTTACAGTTGAGAATGTGAAACATTAGGTTTTAATAGATGTTGATGTCATTCTTGGCATCCTGCAATGATGTAAACTTCTCCGTGAAGAGGTAACACGTTGTTAAATGGAACCAAAATGCAAAGAGAGAAGTTGAAATGTACACACACTCACTGTTCCAGCCTGCCTCTCACTTTCCCACCATGCAGTCACCACCGGGGCCGAACCAGAAGGTGGCAGCTAGCGTGCCCCATCCATCACAAAGGTCTAGATGGAGAGATGAAGGAACGTCTCCCGTTCCATGCAGTGGTTTCATGTGCTATTATTTTCAGAGAGGGTCAAAATGGCCAAGGAAAGAGAAGTCAGTTTTAGTCCTGGTTCTGCTCCCACTTGCTGCCTAGCTTTGGGCCAGTCATCTCTCTGGGCCTCAGTTTCCCCCTGCATAAAGTGAGAAGTCTAGACTCACTGGCTTCCGGTGATCAGCACAAAGTTCTGTTTAGAGAATGAATTTCCTGCTGTTTGGGTAGATTGTCCAAGATGCAGCCATTTGATGAATCCCCACTTCAACCCCGAGGGAATCAGAGAGCTTTGGTTCTTAAGCTTAGGACAGTTATGAGGCCGCCACAGACACAATTCTCTACCCTCGACCTTCTTCTGTCCTCTTTCTGCTTCTCCAGACATTTTCAGAATGTCACCATATGTCACTGCATTCTCACACTACCACAAGGTGGGCAGAGCAAGAGTCGGACACAGGATCGCTAAATGAAGCTCAAGTGTGTTAGGTAAAGTGACATGCTTGGGCACAGTGAATTTCCCTCATGGTATTATGGAGAGAGGCATCTCTGTGGTTCTTCAGTGTTGCTAAAACATTCCACATGGCAGTCTCAGGTAAGTGGGGTATTCTGGCAGGAAACCGACAGGTCCCAGAATGACCTGTATGCCTGGTTTCCCCTAAGAGGTCATTTGATTCCCTGGTGATGAGCTTGAGGGCCTGGCCAACCTTTTAGTAGTCCTCTGGACCTCCAAGTGACATTGTACTAAACTAGCCTTTCCACTTAGCATCATAGGCTGTGCCTCTGCAGTTACAGGGTATATCTCTTACCTAAAATGTTGTGTGGAAGGAGCTTCACCAGCCAAAGGCGTGTCCATGACACCAATGGCCCCAGAGTAGATTTGCCCGGGCCTGGAGTGTCCACGGTGTCCTGGCAGCCCTAGGAAGTTTGGGCGTCTCAAGGAAGCAGGAATGTTGGGCCTCTTTGCACTGACTGTGCTCTGTTCTGGACTCGACTTTAGAGTGATAGAAAAAAGCTCAGAGAGGGGCCATGAAAGTGATGAACGGGTTGGAAATGCTGTTTTATTCACTGGGTGAGCTCGCTTTGTGGAGAGATGGTCAGGGGGTTGGACAATCATCTTCAAACACAGAGAGGTTATTTTACAAAGACTGGAGGCCTTCTGCTGTCCAGGGAGGGGGAACGAGGAGATGCAGGCACATGTCTGTGCTCAGGGAGGTTCAGGTAATGGGAGGAAGGCTGACAGAGTATCACCCCAGTCAGGGTGACAGAGCCTGAACAGGTCTGAGGGGGCTGTCACCTGCCCTCCTCCGGAGCCTTATAAGTGGAGAAAATTCTGTTACTAGTGAGGCTGAACCCCTGCCTGAGAGGAGGCACTAGATCAGAACTACATGTTAGCACTCTCCAGGGCAACTGCAACCTCTCACTGAAGGCCAAATAAAATCCATCTACAGATTATGGAAAACAGCAGCTGATGCAAATAAGAGCATGAAAGAAAATGGGAAATCTTTTAACGGTCAACTCCAGGTGTTTTAAGTGTGAGGGCTGGGATTCAGGGCCAGTGCCTGACATATGAAAGCCAGCTCTGCTCCCTTCAGTGGTTCTGAAACTATTGACAAGATTGAGCTGGCTGTTCTTTCAAGCTTCTGGGATTCTAGGATCAACACAGTGCTTTTAAAAGAGAACATTTTGAGTTTGTCTATAAACTATATAGGAACAATGCATTCTGTTCCACTGGCCGCTGAGGAATTAGAAGAAACAAGACTGTTTCAATGTCAAAAGCACTGCTTTGGCTATGCGTTGCCTGATTTGCAAAATGGACAGCTGGTCTGCCTGTGTGTCAGGAGAAAATGATGCCGCTCTGAGCTGTGGTTTTATTGTTGAGCTGGCTCTGGTCACTGCAGAGGCATGAGTCCCACTGCAGTGGGCTGTGACGGAGTGTGACGCCACAGCTCCCTCGCTGGTCTTCCTGCCCTGTCTCACTGCCGGGGGTGGCAATGCAAATCAAGCCACTCAGCTTTCAGAGTTCCAGTTTCCCTTCTGCTGAATGAGGCCATAAGAATCGACCGGCATTTCCTAAATGTCAGGAATTTGTGATTAAATGTCACATCTTTACCCTAGTTATACTTTTCTATTAACATTTTTTTAACATTATCTCCTTCTTAATTATACAAATGTATTTAAAAGGTGATTTTATATCTTACCATGAAGGGAAAGCTACCCCACTTGCCATAAATAGAAAGTCAATGCAAAACTAAGCACAATGAAAACAAAACCATGTTATTAAATTCTAGTGAGTAACTGCTGCTTGCCAAAGTCTGTGCCTGAGGCTTGCTCTCTCTTTATTAAAAAGGGAGATTAGCAAGTGTTAGAAAAGTGTTAAAGATATATTAACCCCAAACTGATACTTTCTTCTTGACACAATCTTGAGGGTTGAAAGACTGGCATGCTCTTTTGTAAAAAAAAAAAAAACCTTTTTACTTGGAAATAATTTCAAACTTACTGAAAAGGTGTAAGAATAGTTAGTACAAAAGAACTCCAGTAGATCTTTTATCCAGATTTAGCATTTTTGAACATTGGCCACCTTTGCTTTGTCATTTTCTCTCCTTCTATATACATACTTACAACTTTTTTTTCTGAACCATTGGTCCTTGCTAGCTTGTGTGATGATCAGCTCCTTAGAAGGCAAGACTCTCTCTCCCAGCATGCATATACCATGCCCTTAATACCCCAGAACATCTTTCCTAAAAATTAGGAGATTCTCTTTTATAACCACAGAATAATGATCATCGTCAGGAAATTTAACATTGATGCACTACTTCTATATAATTGCAGGCTATAACTCAGTTTTGTCAGTTGATCCCATAATGTCATTTATAGCATTTTTCCCCCCAGTTCAGGAACCAGCTCAGATCATGTACTGCACTTAGTGGCTGTTTCTTTAGTTTTATTTAATCTGGAACAGTTCTCCAGCTTTTCTTCGTATCTCATGACTGTGGCATTTTTGAAGAATGCAGGCCGGTTACTTCACTTCACAGACCCACCCTCGGTGTCTGCTACGTAGAGGAGATTTGGGAAAGACTGACCGGCGTCTGCTTCAGTTCTGCTTAATGCCACGTCCATGTGCCTATGATGTTGTCTCTTGCATGACAGTGAGAGCCACCCACACTTTACTGACACTGAATGAGACCATCTCCACAGTTCATTCTAGTGCATTTCCATTCACAGTTCTGAGGAAGTAAGTCCAGATACTGCTCATTATCTATAATAAGTCACGTCATCCTCGGTGTTCCTGCTGCTACCAACTATTGTATAGACAGCCTAGAATTTAAAGGGCAGCTTCTTCTTCATACCGCTCTCTGGCTCCGACGAGGGTCGATAATGTCCTTTGAAAGTCAAGCATGGCCAGGGAGTGAGGATAGAGAGAAAGAAGGATGCATGAGCTGTGCACAGAGGAGAAGGTTGTAGCAGTCATTCCTGCTCATTGTGACCTCCATTGTAAACGAAAATGGAAAATAACGGGAGAGAGATGACCTCCGGTGAGGAGCTGTCTCGGTCAGGGTGGAAATCACCGCAAGCAGTTAGAGGCAATGGCAGATGGTGGCCAGGTTGGATGACTCGAGTCTTCTGCCCCTTCTGTGTATTAAGTATCTTTGTAGTTTTCGTTGCCATTGTCGTCGCTTCAATGTTTAGAGGCAGAAAACCACCTTGAAGTAGCATAGGTGAAAACAAGAGTTTACTGGTTCACTTCTTAGGCTTCGGGAGTGGCTGGATCTGGGGGCTCAAATGACGTTGTCTGGAGTGCCTCTCAGCCCTGCATTTTTCTGTGTGAGCTGCTTCCTCAAATAGGCTCTCTCTAGTTGATAACGTATGCCCCTGGTTTATTGTTAATGGACCAGAAATTCATCCAAGGAAATGGCAAAAGGTAGGGAGGGATTTAAATGATAGACTGCAACGCGAGGGGCCTGAACCGGTTCCTGCCAGTGTCTTTTCCTATTGGGGTCTCATCCGCGATATTGTTGAGGCAGCCTCAGACGATCCAAATAAACAATTATTGTCTGTGGCTTAGTATTGCTTGCGCCCTCTGTCGCGAGCAGCCTCTGTCGCCTCAAATCTCCCTGATAAGGGACCCTCTAAATCCCCCTCAGTAGTTATAGATATGTCAGAAGATAATCCTCCCCCTCCCTCCTGCTGCCTTTATCCTCCTCTCCCTAAAGAACCTGTGTTTGTAGACATGCAAACAATCTTCCCGATCATATCTAAGAATTCAAATGATGAGCCCTTAGATCCCAGGAACGCTGCCGAACTAGAGAAAGAAGCGGCCAGATACCATAATCCGGACTGGCCCCCTTCGTCCCCTTTGCTTGGGCCTCCCTGCTACGCTCCCCAAGTTCGTGTCCCTGTACTCCTTCCACCCGCTTTTCCTGCCGCCGCGCTTACTGACGCTAAAGAAAAACTCGCGGCGCAAGTAGCAGAAATGAAAGCAGTTTTAGACCTTCAAAAACAGTTTGCCCAATTGTCCACTGAATTGGCCGCCCTACAATCAACCATCCGGGAGTCTGTCCTTGCACCCCCTGCGGGAATAGCCCCCAAGGCTCCTGGAAAGGGACCGGGTAAAGCCCAAAAGCCTAGAACTAAGACCAAAGAACTACTTTTTCCTGTGCTTACTCGGTCGGTCCACTCTAATTCTGCCCCTACTTCCACCTCGGAAGATCCCGCCACTGCTGACCTAGAAGGTGGCGATGAAAATGTACCTACCGCCCCAGAGGAGGAGAGTGAGGGTGAGGAACAGCCCGAGCCCGCTGATAACCCTAGAGAATTCCACAAGATTCATTTTAAAAGTTTAAAAGAGCTAAATGTTGCTGTTAAGACTTATGGCCCTAATGCCCCATTTACCCATTCTGTTCTGGACGCGCTATCTCGGGGTGGGGGGCATTTGCTCCCCTGTGAGTGGTTACGTATTGTTCAGGCAGTATTAACCCGCGGACAGTTCTTAACTTGGAAGGCCGATTTCACTGATCGCTGCCAATCTATCGCAGCTGCCAACCAAAGAAATCCCCAGTCCCCTTCGGCTACCTGGACCTTTGATAAACTTACGGGGCAGGGCAGGTATGCCTCTGAGGCCAGACAACGATGCCTCCCCCTCGGTCTTTTGTCCCAAACGGCTAATGCTGCTTTGGGCGCCTGGCGGGCCCTTCCTATCTCTGGGACCTCCATAACCCTTCTCACCAAAATCATCCAGGGATCACAAGAAGATTATAGTGAGTTTGTTAGCAGGCTGTTAGAAGCCGCTGAGAGGACCCTGGGCGGTGAGGCCGCCAATGATAAATTTGGTCAAACAATTGGCTTACGAAAATGCAAATGCATCCTGCCGAGCGGTGCTTCGGGGTAAGACAAGGGATAAGACCCTTGACGAAATGCTCCGGATGTGTCGGGATGTAGACCCATTTACTTCAAAAGTGTCGCAGGCGATCCACCTTGCCGTAGGTGTCGCTATTCAGGCTGCCCCCTCTCATAAGACGTGCTTTAAATGCGGCCAGCCTGGCCATTTTGCAAGGCAGTGCTCAGCCAGCCCTGCCCAGGCCCTAGCAGGCCCCGCGCCTAGACCAGACCAACCTGCTACAGTTTGTCCGCTCTGTAAAAAAGGAAAACATTGGGCCAGAGAATGTCACTCCCGTACTGATATCTTTGGCAAGCCGCTGCCTTCCCATCAGGGAAACGGCCAGAGGGGCCAGCCCCGGGCCCCTCATCCAAACCCTTTTCCGCCGGTCTCGGAGAACAGCCAAGCTACAGCGCTCCTGCCCTCTACCGGGCCACGCTCGGAAGCGCAGGAGTGGACCTCTGTGCCTCCTCCTCATCAGTATTGACACCTGAGGAGGGAGTTAAGATTATTTCTACTGGAATATATGGGCCACCCCCTAAAGACACCTATTTCCTAGTACTGGGCAGGGCATTCACCACATTAAGTGGCCTCACCATTCACCCCTCCTTGATTGACAGTGATTACACTGGAGAAATAAAAATTTTGGCAAGCGCCCCCCAGGGTCCTGTTAGCATTACTGAAGGGCAACGCCTAGCACAGGCACTACCTCTTCCCCTTAATACCTCCCTCCCCGCCATCAAAATGCATCGGGGTTCCTCGAACCCAGGCTCCTCTGACATCTACTGGGTCCGAGCCATTATCCAGGAGCGTCCCACATTAAGGCTTAAGATTCAAGAGAAGGTTTTTAAAGGTATCTTGGACTCGGGAGCCGATTCCACTGTAATCTCTCAAGAATCTTGGCCCCCCAGTTGGCCCCTACAGGCCTCCATGACCCACTTACAAGGAATTGGCCAATCTAAAAATACCTTGCAAAGTTCCCAATTCTTGACCTGGAAAGATGAAGAGGGAAATTCAGGGACCATTCGACCCTACGTAGTCCCCGGGTTACCTATAAACCTCTGGGGCCGAGACATCCTTTCCCAAATGAAGGTCATCATGTGTAGCCCCAATGAGGTTGTGGCACAAGAAATGCTCTCACAAGGGTACCTCCCTGGTCAGGGGTTAGGCAAATTAAAACAAGGAAGCCCTAACCCTGTGATGGCCACACCCAAGACTGATCGCTCTGGTTTAGGATTTGATAAACATTTTTCATAAGGGCCACTGCTCCCCCTGCACACTGAGCAGATGAGATCACTTGGAAGAGTGACACCCTTGTTTGGATCAATCAGTGGCCCCTCACCACCCCCAAATTAGCGGCAGCCATAGAGTTAGTGCAGGAACAGCTGGCTGCCGGACACATTGAGCCTTCTACGTCCCCTTGGAACACCCCCATATTCGTCATCCAGAAGCGATCAGGCAAATGGCGGCTTCTTCAAGATCTCAGGGCAGTTAACAGAACTATGGTCCCAATGGGCGCTTTACAACCAGGGATTCCCTCCCCGGTAGCCATACCCAAGGGTTATTTTAAATTAGTCATTGACCTTAAAGACTGCTTTTTCTCCATTCCTCTCCACCCTGAAGATTGCAAATGCTTCGCTTTCAGCCTGCCCATTGCTAATTGCATCCGGCCGTCTCCCCGCTTCCAGTGGAAGGTCCTCCCCCAGGGCATGGCTAATAGTCCCACCCTCTGTCAAAAATATGTTGCTCAGACTATAGATCCTTTTCGGGTAACCTTCCCTTCGCTGTATATCATCCACTATATGCATGACATACTCCTAGCCGGTCCTGACCAGCGACAGCTGTATGAGGCTAGTCAGAGCCTGGTTCTAGCCCTTCGCGACAGGGGCCTACACATATCCCCAGAGAAGGTTCAGCTCCACCCTCCACAATTATTCCTTGGGTTTGAATTATTCTCTAACAATATACTCACCCAAAAAATACAGATTAGAAGAGACTCCCTGGTCACCCTTAATGACTTTCAAAAATTACTAGGAGATATGTAAATTGGCTTTGACCTTACCTAAAGCTCTCCACCGGAGAACTGAAGCCCCTTTTTGATGTTCTGCGAGGAGACCTAGACCCTACCTCCTCCCGCACTTTCACCCCAGAAGCACAAAAAGCATTAGCAATTGTAGAGCGTGCAATTTCCGAACAGAATATTAGTTATTTTACTCCACAGGGTTGCCTTTGGTTACTTATCTTTCCTACCCCTTTTCCCCTACGGGGGTGCTTTGGCAGAACCGCCCCCTGTTCTGGGTACACTTGCCGGCCTCACCCTCCCGAGTGTTAACCACCTATCCTCAACTAGTTGCTACCCTCTTGCGCTTGGGCCGAGAGGCGGCCCTTAAGTTATTTGGGAAAGACCCTGATACTATCACCCTACCATACACTGCCTCTCAAGTATAGTGGCTCATTCAAAATGCCGATGAATGGGCAGTCAGTTGTGTGTCCTTCCAAGGGGCTATTGACAATCATTACCCTGCAGATAAGCTAGTTCAATTCCTTCAAAAGACACCTGTCATTTTCCCTAAGAGGACAAAGTCCGCGCCCATAAAGGGGGCCACCATGGTGTTCTTGGATGGCTCCTCCTCAGGCGTGGCCGCTTTCAGTATCAATGGGCTAGTTACTCGCCTACAAACAAACCTGCTCTCTGCTCAGCTTGTTGAACTCACAGCAATCATTAAGGTTTTTGAAATCCTCACTGATACCCCTTTCAATCTGTATAATGATAGTGCCTACATTGCAAATTCTGTACCCCTTTTAGAATCAGTCCCTTACATACGTCCGTCCACTAACGCCTCCCCTTTATTTTCCAAGCTACAAAGGCTAATTCTCCTTCGCGGCTCACCCTTTTTTGTTGGGCACATACGTGCACACTCAGGTCTGCCTGGTCCCTTGGTTAAAGGAAATGAGGTTGTAGACCAAGCTACTCAGCTAGTCGCCTCTGTAATAAACAAATCCCCACTTACTGACGCTCAGCATGCGCACACCTTACACCACCTTAATGCACACACCCTCAGGCTCAAGTTTTCTATTACCCGAGAACAGGCCCAGCAGATCGTCCGCCAATGCAAAGGATGCTTAGCTCTCCTCCCCGAACCTCATATCGGAACCAACCCCAGAGGGCTGGTCCCGGGAGAAATATGGCAAATGGACGTCACCCATTACCCCCCTTTTGGAAAATTAAAATACATTCATGTTTCCGTTGACACTTGCAGCGGCTTCATTTGCGCCTCACTGCAGACGGGGGAGGCAACAAAAAATGTCATTTCACATGTTCTTTCATGTTTAGCATCCTCTCCTCAGCCTAAGGTCTTAAAGACTGATAACGGCCCCGGGTATACCAGCTCTAGTTTCAAGCAATTTTGTGCACAATTGGGTATCAAACACATAACAGGGATCCCCTACAACCCTCAGGGCCACGGTATTGTAGAAAGAACTCACTTAACCCTTAAAAACATGCTTTTTAAACTACAGTCAGGGGGAGAAGCACTATACCCCAAAACAGGTAATGCAAAAACACTTTTGAGCCACACGCTGTTTGTTCTGAATTTCCTGACCTACGACTCTGCTGGTAAAACTGCTGCCGACCGCCTTTGGCACCCTTCCACGGCTGATAATTACGCACAGGCCATGTGGAAAGACCCAATGTCCAACACGTGGCAAGGTCCAGACCCAGTACTCATTTGGGGCAAGGGTCATGCCTGTGTCTATGACACCAAGGCACAAAATGCTCGGTGGCTCCCAGAGAGACTTATCAAGCTCAGCAACAGTGGTCAAGGCAGTGACAGAAATGCCCCAGAGCACTTAAACCCCTGAGGAGCCTTTCTTCTTTTCTCTTCCAGACCTCCAACATGTATTTCCTGGTGCTCATCCTTTCCATCGCTTGGGTAAGTTCTCCCTCTATTGCATCACTTCACCAGCCATATATACTGACTTGGTCCCTTTTGAACAGTACAGGTCACACTGTTTACTCGGTATCTAAGGAGGCTCCCTCGCTATCATGGTGGCCTGACCTCTACCCAGACCTATGTGAATTAGCTTGTGGACGCAAGGATTGGGACTTCCTTGGCGTTGTTCATGACTCCTCAGGAAAGAGAACTGTGTATGGGTGCGGACAGGGAAGCTACAAGCCTGTAACTGGAGGCTCCAATTACCAAATATATCAACAAGGGCTCCAAACCTTACCCTTTTATGTCTGCCCTGGACACTCCACTCCTGGCTGGTGTGGTGGGGCCCCAGACTTCTTTTGCAAGGCTTGGGGCTGTGAAACCACTGGAGATACTTACTGGAACCCTTCCTCTAGCTGGGATTATATCACAAGTCTCCAAAAATTCCTCAAATTCCCTGACATTAAAGATTAGATTCACCGACAAGGGAAAGAAGGCTGTTACCTGGACGCAGGGCTTACAGTGGGGCCTCCGTCTTTACAAAGATGATTATGATAATGGCCTCCTCTTTACCATTAAGCTAACCATGCTTAGGCCCACCTCTAAGCCTCTAGGACCTAACCCCATCCTTGGGACCCCTACTAATAGTTCTGATCTGAGGCCTCCCCTACAAGATTCAAGGGAAATTCTCATAGCAGTTATGAACTATACCTTTTTAGCCATAAACCGCACTAATCCAAATCTAACTCAGGCTTGCTGGTTTTGCTATGACCCCAGTCCGCCTTTTTATGAAGGAATCGCACTGGTTGACACTGTATATGATTCCTCAGACCATTCAAAGTGCCGATGGCACCAACAAGGAAAGGCCCGCCTCACACTTGAATCCATTACTGGTCAAGGCCTGTGTGTAGGAAGTTCTGTCCCTGCCACCTATTTAGACCTGTGTAACAAAACCCTGCCTCCCTCACGGTTCACTGCCACATATATCATTCCCCCCAATAATGCCTGGTGGGCCTGTACCGATGGCCTCACTCCCTGCATTCAGACTTCTCGCCTCTCCAGTAACAATACTAGATTTTGTGTCCTAGTTCAACTAATTCCGAGGCTTATGTATTACACTGCTTCTGATTTTTCCCTTGCTTGGGGTCCTTTACCTGACCAAGGCACCATAAAGAACAAGCGAGAACCTGCTACCGCAGTGACTCTAGCAGTGCTCCTGGGTCTTGGGGCTGCGGGGGCGGGGACGGGCATAACCTCTCTTGCTCTCTCCTCCAGGCATTATTCTGATCTAAGAAAGTCTATCGATGAAGACATCGCCAGGCTAGAACAAGGCATATCTAGTTTAGAAAAATCCTTATCATCCCTAGCAGAAGTAGTCCTTCAGAATAGGCGCGGCTTAGACCTCCTATTTCTACAACAAGTAGGCCTCTGTGTAGCCTTAAAAGAAGAATGTTGTTTCTATGCAGACCACACCGGAATCGTCCGAGATAGCATGGCTAAAATTAGAGAGGGCTTAGAAAAGAGGAAAAAACAACGAGACCTGGAAGAAGGGTGGTTTAAGAGTTGGCTCTCCTCCGCCCCATGGCTAACCTTCCTCCTCCCCATTATGGGCCCCATTGCTTGCGAGCTGCTAGTAATCTCTTTCGGGCCTTGGGCTTTTAGGCGCTTGACTGATCTAATCAAACAACAAGTAGATGCCTTGTTACAAAAACCTATCTCCGTTCACTATCACAGGATTAGCATACAAGACGCTCATGATGACACTGAGACCGCTGCCGCACCTGAGCCTACAGGTTTGCGTTTTTCCACCCTTGTCTCACATGAGAGCCATCCTTGGTACCGGCGGCTGTGGTGCTAAGAATAACCATTGGGGTCATAAGCATACCTGAGAGCATGGAGGTTTATATCCTATCCTAAAAAACCTGTGAGACAAGCTGGTCAGCCAATGACGGGTAAGAGTGTGGCGTCTCACTTTCCTTTGCAGAGGCTGGTTAGTCAATGACGGGTAAGATTTTTTGAGGGCTGAACAACCTAAGACAGGGCGTACGTGATAGAATGTACGTGCCAATGACGGGTAAGTTTCAGCACCTGCGAAAAAATCACCTAAGACAGGCACAGTCCTTCTGCGCCAGGGTTGTGAAGGCCCTGGCTATTTGCATCTGCCACACCAACCTAAGACAGGAGCAGTTTCCACAGGTACTCCTCTCCTCCACTTTTAAAACATAATCGGAGGCCTAAGGTCCCTGCTTACCCCATTCAGATGGTTATTTCTAATATAAATAAAAAGGGAGGAGATGTGGGAGCCCAGAACCATGCTTAAACCTCCCGTTTGCTTAACAGTACACCCAGCCCCCGAACGGTCTCAGTTGTTCCAGGAATGAATGCCCCACTGCCCACGCATAACTGCTGGTACTCTGGTGATAGGCTATCACTGTGCATACCTACCTCCTCCCTGCCCCCTCCTTCCTGCGACCCTCACTGCTCCTCACACCACCGGCCAGGGACCAATGATATTACGCCAAGTACCCGCCTGAGCCAACCGACTTCCCCCATGGTATATATATCCCTGTTTTTCTAAAATAAACTTTGAGGCTTGATCAGAACTTTGTCCTGCCTCCGCTCCTTTTTCTCGCCCATTTTCTCCCCAGGTTGGATCCTCCTCGCCCCCACGAATGACTAGGTCCCGCCGGTCGGGACAGTCCTTGCTAGCTTGTGTGATGATCAGCACCTTAGAAGGCAAGACTCTCTCTCCCAGCATGCATAAGTCTTCCAAAGCGGGCTCTGAATGACCTTGCTTGTGGCAAAAGTTCACAGCTGAGCTTATTGCTGAGCTTGGGAAGCAGGATTCTCTGATACCCAGCCTGGATCACTGGCCTCCTGTCCACGGGGAGTCATAGTGTGCGATGGACACCACCGTCTGGGGCAGAAGAGGCATTTCCCCCCAAGGAATAGCTGTTACTCAAGGACGAACTTAACATATGCCCAGTATAAAGTTAGAATGCAGTGCAGAGATGGTTTGGTGAGCTCCTGATGTCACATGAAGAAGAGCTGGTGCAGCATTGTGGCTGAGAGCCCAGGCGTGGGGTCTGAATCTTTGCTGGACCCTCACCACTTCTGTGGCCATGAGCAAGTTCTCTTCAAACCTAAGTTTCTTCATCTGTAAAATGGAGAAAATAATACGTGCCGTATTATCAGGGTTCTTAGTTGCGAATAAGGATTCACTCTACCTAGTTTAAGCAATGAGGATTTACTGAGAGAAAGGAGGTGGCTCAAGGGACCCTGGGTGATCTAGAGAAATGGGCTCCAGGGCCCACTTCCAGGAGTAATTTGTGGACCATTCTGCCCCACTGGCTTGATAGGAGTTGCTGCCTCCACTGACCACCCTGCTGGCAAACCAGAAGCTTCCCTGCCACACTTGCTTCTCTGAACAGCGCACTGTGAACCCAGCCCTCACGCGAGTGTGTCTGATCGCTGGAGCCAGGTTACAGGCAGGCTGGCTGGCCTCATGGCACCCAAGCTATGCATGAGCACAGGGCTCCTCTCTCCGAGGGGCCCGTGCTTTGTTTGCTGAACTGCTGCTGTTGCTATCTTGAAATTCTTAATTCCGTCCTTGAACTTGTGTTTCGTATATAAAGTCTGATGGGACAGTGGAACGTGGGTGTGTGCAGGGTTAATGCACCGGGTGCCTGCACATCACATGTGGGCTCGGGCTGCAGGTATGAGGGGCGTGCATGCACCACGCTGTTGGCGCATCCTCACTTGGGACAATCCAAGGCACCACGAGGCCCCCAGGTGGTGGCTGGGCAAAGCCTCGGCCCGGATCGGTGGTGGTGGCAGCGAAAGCAGCAGCTAATGTGGTGACAGTGGCTGTTGCCCTGGGAGAAAGGGATCCATATGGGGGAGGGCAGGGACCCTGGTGGGAAGCCAGGTTGTCTGTGCCTTTTTGCATCATCCACACAAATACTAATGCAGTGAATCTCATCTACGCTAGTTCTCTCTCCTGAGAGTCAGAATAGAAACTGCTGGTGCTTTGCCTGTAAAGTGGACTCTGCATGACCACATACATGGCAGGAAAGCAATAAAACAAATGCATACATGTGGACACTGCAATGCATGGCAGGGAATGATTAGAATTTTTGAAAGAGTTTGGAATCTCCGTTTTTGAAAACTGTTGTTCACATTTGCAAAGCACATATCCACAGGGTTAGAAACAAAAGTTAAATTTAAGATTGCCGCATTTGATCAGAAAAAGATGCTATTTTCAAATGAAGCTTTGGATGAACCAAATATTAACAACAAAGATAATTTTATGACTAATTTTTATTTGTACCTGAAGATATGGTGATAGAATGTACAAACAGGCACTGGCACTTTGAATTATGTACAAATTCTGAGGCCACTTTCAGTGTTTTTTATGACTGCAACAAGTTATAGGAAGTGTCAGAGGAATCATCAAAATGCCGCTGTATAAATTTGCATTTCAAATTAAATTCAGACTTACACAAAACTGATTTGTACAAGGATTTAAATCTTTTGAGAAAATTTGTTCTGCAAGAATCATCAGCTCTAGCTGTATTAAGATTAGTATTTCACAATACTATTAAAAAATTATCCCAGTGTTGCCATAAACTATAAAATACTCTTAGCAACTCCAGTGAGAATGGCATTAGAAAAGTCCTCTTAATATGAAAAACTATGAAAAATTATTTGTAGTCTTAACATTTGCTAATTGCCATCACTTTGATTATATTAATTGAAAATTGTGTTTTTAAAAGAGTAAATTTGAGGACCTAATAAATGAATTTTAAGAAAAGCAAGTTAGAAAAATCTTAAGATCAGTCAAGGTATCACCTTAATAAACCATTTTTTATTATTTAAAATTATGACCCATTTTTTTTGTAATTTGTAAATTTATGTTATTAACATATTACTATTACCCCCATAGTCCATCTGATCAATATAAAAAATATTTTAACAGAAAAATGGATATTTTAGAAACTTAACTATAGTTTTTCCCTCCGATTTCAATAAGGGACCTCACATTTTATTTTTCATTGGACCCTGCATATTATATAGCTGGCCCTGGTTAATGACTCTACTTTGGGTCTAAATTAAGCTGAGGAAAGTCATTTTGGGGGATCCTGCCTTGGGAAGAGGGCTTTGTCAAGCAAGAACCCAGCTAGTCAGGAACGACAAAATATCAGCACCCCACCCACCTTGCTGGCTGCCAAGCCACTACCTATATTTGTTTTTTCTCTTGGATTGGGTGGGCTGCTGATATTCTGAAAAAGGATCAGACTTACTGCATGAAGCCTGCCCTTCTCAGGAAGGATCAGCAAACACCAGAGGCCAGGGAGGTGCGACCAAGTGGAACCAGCTGTCCCCTAGCTCCGTGAGGGGTGGCTTCCCTAATTGCACGTGCCCCTTGGCTTCAACAGGGCTTTCTCAAGGCCCCTGGGCACCTGCCTGCCTCCTAGAAGCTCCTTTTGTTTTTCGGTGCTTTCCTCCCACTCTGTGTATTGCACAGCATGGAGAAACTGCAAATATTTACCTTTCTCAAAGTGAGGTCCCTGGAAACCCTTATCGATATAAAAGGTTGGTCATTTAGTCTCATGCTGTTTTTGTGCTCACGAATGACCATGAGTCGTCTTAGAATTCTCCTCTGCAAATATCCTGAAAGGACAGGAGGAAATTCCTCTAAACTGAGGAATGAATTTGAACCTGTAAATCAGAAAGCTCTCCTGTGAGATGGGCAAAGGTACATTCACAGTCAGTGTTCGGGTCTTTTTTTTTCTTTTATGCCCCAAAGAATACCATGGACAAATGTGCGTATTAATGGCCAGTTTCTAGAATAAATTTCCTGATGTCTCATTCCTGCCCAAAGATAGACCTGCAAGTCCCCCGGTAAAGGTGGCGGCTACAGAAGGAAGAATGGCCGATCTCGCCTTTCTGAAAAGAGCCGGTTAAGATACAACCTGTTAGCGTTTTAGGAAGCACTGAGAACAACTCCTTCAGGTTAGAGGTGAAAAGCCTGTGTCTGAGGCCACCTTGCTGGTTGGAGGTGGAGCTGGGGCCTTGCAAGTCCTGATCCAGGGCTCACCTGCTTCTCCTCCATGCTGTTCCACCACTGCCAAGACCAGAGGGACAGGCGTCCAGGAGCAGAATGCCTGTTCGTCCTGCATGTGGTAATTCTTGGCCTGGAGCAGTCACAGAAGGGAATGTGAAGCAGAAAAGGCACGACCAGAAAGCAGCTGCTAGGGTTTGCAAGTAGAATGCTGGGGTTAGGTGGGACAGAGCTGCTTCAGGCTAGGATTGGGAAGGTAAGAAATGAGTGTGCATGCATTTTTGCATAAGAGAAGAAAAGGCATCTGATGTTAGCATCCCATGAAATTTCTGTGTGCGTGCGCACGTGTGCGTGCATGTGCATGTGTGTGTATGTGTGCATGTGTGCGTATGTGTGCGTGTGCGTGCATGCGTGTGTGCGCACATGCGTGCATGTGAGTGCATGTGTCTGTGTGCGTGTGTGCGTGTGTGCGTGTGCATGTGCATGTGTCCATGTGAGTGTGTGTGTGCGTGCGTGTGTGCGCGTGTGTATGCATGTGGCAGACAGTTTGAGATACTTGTGGGATTATACTACTGGGCTCAGTCCCAGCTTCATTTCTTACTGGCTGTGTGCTCTGGACACATCAAGTCATGTCATATCTCCAGGCCTCAGATCGCGTAGTTACAAAGTAGGGAGAATGTTAGCAGTAGCTGCATGGGGACATCGTGAAGACTTGCTGCAATCACCTGTGTGAAGCACCTGGATAGCGCCTGGCTGTTGCTAGTGCCCGTAAATGTGCGCTGCTATCACGTCACACGGCATCTATAAGCCATGCTTTTGGGGCTGTTGATTTTCTGGGATGCCCGCCCACCAGGTATGCTTCTCACCTGCTGAACACAGAGCTCACACCCTCCCGTGCAGCCTGCACGCCAGAACCACTGTGCTTAGAGAGGATGAGCTCACCTAACAGGCCCGCTCCTCTGTGGGGGTGCCCCGTCCCCTCACCCCACCTTCAATCTGCTGCTGAAAGTGGTCTACTCACTCAGATGTCTACACCCGCCCCCGAACTTCTGTCCCCATCCCTAAATGACAACAGTCTCCCCTCTATAAGGGCTCTTGTGTCTGAATTTCCCTATGAAACAAGTGAGATCTTAGAACAAATTCCTCACACTAGAATTTTTTGTGTGTATAAAAAATACTTTTTGCCAGAGTAGAACAAATGGCCATGTTGGCTAGAAGATTTTCATTTATCCGCAGTATAAGGAAACCAACCTCATTCCTTGTTTCTCCTTCAAATGACCTCACAGGCCTCCAGGATTTCCTGGTACTTGAACTTGGTGTCGACAGCTGTTGAAATATATTTAATAATCCAGGCGGCTCTGAACGACGGTCACCCAGTAGAGTCCAGCCCTACTGAGGCTCCAGAGGGCGGTAGAGCAGCAGAGGGTCCGAGGACCCGGGCCTCTGTGGCTTCAGGAAACTTCCTAGCTCGAGGCAAGGTTGAACGAATTAGCAGTCACAAAACCCAGAGGGGACAAAAGCCCCGTGGAAAAATGGGAGAGAACTTTGTGGCGGCTGGAGCAGCTGACCCCTCTCGTCAGGCGCTAGGGCAGTGGGGTCCCTGTTTGGCTATAGCTCACAGTGAGGAGCTGCTCCCATAGGCCCCTGCCTGCATTGAGGCACTGGTGGCATCCAGTGGGGACCCTACATTCAGGAAGCTCCCATCTTGGGCCCTAAAAGACTTGCCCCTCCCACTGACCACTGCTTTTGGCAGGGAACCCCTCCAGGGGTGGGCTGGTGTCCTCACTGGTCTCTGGACTCAGGGCAAGCTTTCAGTAGGTCCAGACTGGTGGATGGGGGAGGGTGTGAGGTGATCATGGTGGCCACGACCTACCCTTATACTGCATTGTGGCTTCCCCTGAGGTGGCTGGCCAGGTCCCGGGCTAAGGGACCCTGACTGGAAATTTGTGACATTTGGAGTTGATAATTTTGTAATATTGTTGCCTACCCTCTTAGCAGTTCCCTCTCTTACTCCCTGACTCACCCGCCCGCTCATTCCAACACCGGATGAACATCTACCATGAGCCAGACCTGAGCTGAGTGACAGGGATACTGAGAGGAAGAGACAAAGCCGCTCTCTTCATACTGTTGGGTCTACTGGCAGGAAACCTCAGTGGTTAGGGAATTGTGATGGTTATCGTACGTGTCAACTTGGCTTGGCTAACGTATCCAGGTATTTGCTCAAACATTATTCTAGATGTTCCTATGAAGGTATTTTTTTAGGTAAGATTCACCTTTAAATCAGTAGACTTTGAGTAAAGCAGATTATCCTCCATAATATGGGTGAGCTTCATCCAACCAGTTGACGGTTATAATAGAAAAAGACTGACCTCTAAATAAGACAGACTTCTGCCAGGAGACTGCCTTTGGATCTGAACTGCAGCATCAGCTCTTCCTTGGGTCCCCAGCTTTCTGGCTTACCCTGCAGTTTGCACTTGCCAGCCTCCCATTGGCACATGTACATGGCCAATTCCTTAAAACAAATCTCTCTCTTGCATTTTTTCCCCTCTGGAGAACCCTAATACAAGAATCCAGTCTTTGTTTTATTGCCCTCTTGATGACTTTGGCATTTTAGTAAACAGCTTTTTTTCCTGATAATAAAATACACACTGTAGAAAATATAAAACATGTAAACAAACAGTACCAAGACTGCCACTGTAAGCATCTTTCTGAAAGCCCTTTTTTATGCACATATCGGCATGCATACTCAACAAAACTGGGTTTTTATCTTGTCTTTCTTTTTTAAATAACATTAATGGTAAGCATTTTTAAAATATCATTTAAATATACAGAGAGATGTTTAGGGCCTGCCCACTGGTCTGTTTTTGTTGGAAATTTAGATTGTTTCCTATTTTCTTCTATTATAAATAGCTCTGCAAGGAAAGTTTTTGTACATAAATCTATGCCTCTGATTATTTCCTTAGGGAAGATTCCTGGAAGGGGGATTACTGAGAGAACTCTGGCCTCATAAATGAGAGAATTATGGAAAATGGAGGGGAAAATGCAATAAATTAAATGAATTGGGTTGCTTGACTCATTTTAACTGAGAAAATAAGAAACACCTGACCTCCTCCAGTGTGGACCTTGTGGACACGGGCATCCCACAGGGAGGCCGTGAGGCGCGGTAGCTCCGACGAGCAGCCAGAACGTGGGTCCCTACATTTCTCTTGACAGCCAGGGGCGCCTGTGCAAGGCTCTGAGGTGCTTTGCCCCCAGTTCTTCACGCAAAGTGGAGACTTAGTAAGTGTCCTGCCTACTTTGTGCAAGGTAGTGCTGAGCCGTCGATGGCCTGTGTGAACGGCCCCCTCGTGCACCTGGCTTTCCTCCTCCTTTAAGAGCTAGGTGGGATGCGGCTTCTTCCATCAAGTCCTTTTTAACTTGCCCGGGGTAAATCAGTCGCCTCTACTCTAGCACTTCCTCCAAGCTCTTTTTGTAGCTTAATAATTTTGAATCATAATGATGTGTTCACACTCCTGTTCCTCCAGTGGCCTGTGAGTCTTATTCATCTTTTCTTGACGCTGGTGCTTAGTACAGTGCGAGGCATGCAGAAGGTGCCTAATTAATGTTGACTGACGAAATGTAAAGTGCTAAACGAACATTATATCATCCATGAGCACTTATTAAGCACCAATGACACGTCTCTGAACTCAAGGCGCTCATGCTACAGTCGAACAAAAAGAATCAAGGTAGCATTTGCTAAGGGTCTGGATTGCTGTGCAGATTCCCAACACTGTGGGAGCTTGGAGCATCTCAGGGAGCTGTTGCTGAAGGCCCTGGTGCTCAGGGGAGCCTTCTGATACCAGACCTGGGCCTCTGAGAAAAGTTGGCTTTAGACAAGTGAAGACTAAAAAGATGTTATCCAGGAAACGGGAACAGTGTCAGCAAAGGTGGTCCAGCGTGTGAATATGTAGACTGCGTGGCACCAGGGACTCCATAGACACTTGCTGAGAGAGTGAAGAAAGATGATAATGCAGCACCACACATTCTGACTAGAGGGTCGAGCGTGCCTTCCCAAAGGGACTGCCAGTTTTGTCAGAGCAAAAATATCTTGTTGTCCAATAAATGTTAGTGGAGTATCTAAGGACCTCATCACTTCCCAAATGGCAGGTATGACACTGTTTAGATTTCCTTGGTGCTGTGCATACGTTACTGGCCTGCGTGTTCCACCACCTCCTTCTGCATGCCCTGCCTGAAGCTTCAACAGACCAGGGATGGCGGATTTGGCTCTGCCGTCCTGTTTAACTCACTGTTTCCTCAGACAAGACTTTTTTTTTAAGCCACTCTGTCCACTCTGTTCTGAGCAACATTTGTTTAGAAGTCATATTGTTGACCAAAGATCAGGAATCAGGAGTTGAAGGGTTTATCACAAAATCATCAGTAAATTGCCAAGTAATCATGTCAGACAATATATTTTGCCTCTTGGCATCTTATTTCAGGTAACAGATTTAAACTTGTCCTTGAAATTGATGAGTCATAGAGTGACATTTTTCCTGCCACCAAAAAAAAAAAAAAAAAAAAGATTTGAACAAAATAGTTTAGTTCTTTTGCGCATCTGAGAAGTCTGGAACAATGTAGTCTGGAGTTTGTAGGTCGACTCCTTTGTCGCCAGAGCTACAAAGCCCTTCTTGTCTTCTCCACATCCTTCCCTCGGATGTGTCTGCCTTCTCCATGTCCAGGATTCCTGTGGCGACTTCAGCTGTCTCAGCCGCTTGCCAAACAGCAGGATGGAGGAAAGGAAGGGAGGGGGGCAACTTCTCCGGATTATGAAACTCTCCAGAAATCCCACAAACGCTCTCACGTGTCAGTGGCCAGAACTTAGTCACACGGCCATGCCAAACTGGAAGGGAAAATGAGAGATGTCATCCTGTGGCCGGGCCTCAGCAACCAGCTAAAACCTGGGGCTCAGGTCGTTCGAGAAATGTTTGATGGGCAGCTAACATGCTCTCCTGCAAACTGGGTGTCACCCATGATTACCTTCCGATCCCTTCAGAAGCAAAGTAACGATCCAAATGAATGGAAGAGACCTACGAACATGTCATCCACTGGAAAAAAGGCCATCCGTGTTCTGGATCCTCGGCTCTCCTATTTCAGAAATGCTGAATTAGAGGTTCACAGCCCTAGGGAGAGGGCTTATATTTCTAGTACTCTAGCTTATATATGCAAAATATAAAATATATGTGCTTATTTATTTAAATAGGTAGGGTACTGAGTAACGTCTGAATAGGCACCTTTTGTTTTGCAAATATAACGATTTTTTATATTTTTCAGATTCAATCATTTTTACCTTATTTACTGTGATATATACATATAGGAAAAATGCATAAAGTGAAGCATAAATGTAACTTACTTTCTAATACCACTTGCGAGCACTGCTACGTGACTATTTAACTTGAGTCTCTCTAAAGGTCTGTGAGGAAGGAAAGGGAGCCTCCGGTACCATCACTCATGCTCCATCAGTGAGAAAAGGGTGCAGGTGACGTTCCCAAGGTTCATGGCCCACGCTGGGCTCAGACCTCGAACCCATGTCTTCCACCACTGGAGCCCGTGTGTCTTACCCACTGCTGCCTCTCTCAGGACTATAGAAATCCTATGACATCCGGCTGAGACCGAAAGGGTGAGCTCTGAACGTTCTGAAAAATTATTGGTTAGTAAAAATGAATGGAAAGTAGTAGTAGTCGCTACAGATATTTAAACATGAGCCGAGATTATGGAGTAAATGCAGCACGAATGACCACTTGACAGAAACAGCGTCTAGCGAGAGGGTTGTCCAAAACTGCTCTCATGGATTTAACATTTTACTATAAATGAAATAAAGGCGGGGGGTTGGGGGGAAGGACACATCTTTGGCAACCCTTTCTACTTGTCACTATTTTTGGTTCCCTGTCTGAAGAAAGTTTTAAAGATTTCCTTGTAAGGACAAGAGAAAAAATCATGCCATGACCTCAGGGCCTTCGTGGAAGCAACCTTGAGTGAATATTCTTCTCGGGCAGTTGGAGACAATTGGTAGCAGACTGTAAAACCTTCCCACCCACCTCCAAAGGGCACACACTGATGAAATCTGTTCAACAATCTCAAGAAATGGTCTCTGGGAATCATTAGCCTCTATCTGTCAGCCATGGAATGCCCCCCGGGACTCGGATAAAGGGTGCAGCCCTTTCTTCCTTAAGGAGGCATTGGAGCCGAGCCCTCAAGCGAGATGTGTGGTGATATGTATGTGGTTCTCATAAACTCTTTCATTCCTGGGATTTCTTCTGGATGGTGGAAAGAAGAGAAGCAAAAAAGAGAACGTCTTGCTCTCATACATTTGGAGATCAGTTATAATTGCAAGAGCGAGTGGCTGAACAATAAGGAATCAAGAGTGATTTTTCTCTCATGAAGGAATGTTTAGCTTACCCTGTTCACTTATTTATTAAACACGCACTTAAATAATGTTTATTGAGTGCCAGGTAGGGACTTTGCAAATACAAACTCATTTAATACTGCTAATGACCCTCTAAGGGAGGTTATTATTTTACTAGTGAGGAAATTGAGGCACATGAGGTGTGATTAACTGGCCCAAGATCACAGCTTGGAAGCGGACCAGGACTACCATGCATGCTCTCATCTTCCTAAAGTCCAGAAAGAAATTCTATTTGAAGAGAACAGCTGATGGTAAGTTATTTATTCGGTGCAGTGCCTTGTATAGTATATCACTAAAAAGAAAACGCCATTTCTCTCCCTACCACTGCTACTGCTTCTATTCCCCCCCCCCCCACCACACTGACTACAGGGCATGGTGTGGGGGAAGGGCGGAGCTGCCACACCCCCTCTGGGTGCATCCCTCTCCCAGCTCCTCCATGTGGTCACCCACTCTGAAGCTTTCTGGATGCCTTCATTTAGGGTTTGTATGAAGTACGATTGATGAGATCAGTGGCCATTGGCAATTAACTCAAACTGCGGCCTCTCTCCCCTCCCCGGCTGTGGGGGGAGCTGAAAGTTCCAACCCTCTACTCACATGGTTGTCGACCCCTAGAAAACAGCCACCCCATCCTTAGGAGCTTTCTAAAAGTCACCTCATCAACCGGTGTGTTTGAAAGGGGTCTGTAAGAAATAATAGAAGACAATCCCGTCACCTTCATCGCTCCAGAGCAATTTCAGGAACCAAAACCACACCTCCTAAGAAAAGACCTCCCTTTCACTTTTTTGCTCTGGAGTTGTTTTAGGAGCCAGAACTGAAGACCAAAACATATATTTCTTTTTATCTCATGACAGCAGAGTTGGGGAAGAAAGGGAGGGAGGAAGGGAAGGAGAGAGGAAGTAGAAAGGACAGGAGGGCGGGCAGTGGAAGCATCCATACGCACCGGAAGAGAATGCTGGTTTGGACATTTTCTCAAAAGGCTGGTGCTGCTGAAGACGAAGCTCTGTCTGGTCCTCAGTTTCCCCATCTCTGTCATGGGGATTATCACAGCTAACCTGCATTAATCATGGTTTGTTTGCTTATAAACATATGTCATATCAGATCATGCGTCAGTGTACTTTAAAAAACAAACATACCTACTACATGAAATATTTTTGTAATTATGGTCAAGCCGGCATACTTGTTTCTGTTTTCAACTTTTTTTTTACCCCACCCTTTATTTGACTTTGGGGTGAAAAGAAAGAAAACTCAAGAAACTAAAATTCTCACATTCTCAGAAGTCATTAAAACCAGCTGCTAATCTTTTCCCCTTTGGTGGAACATTCTAAATAGTACCCTGCTCCCTCAAATGCAAACCATTTGTTATTATAATGACACCTTCATAAAGAAAACACTTCTAAATGGCACTCATCCAAAGTCTTAAAGTGCACTAACCTTCATGGCTTGAAAACGGTTCATTGGCTTCCATGCATTCAGACCTGCACTTATCATGAGCCTGAGGATGACACACCTCGTGACCATTTCTTATCTGCAGCGGCAGAGTTTTACTTATGCGAAGCTTCATTCCATCAGGCCCCTACCGTAGCAGTCCATCCTCTTTGGGAGCCAGCTGTCTCTTTCCTCCTCCTGGGAGTCTCAACTGCAGACATCAAGGCCACATCGGAGGAGGGCGGGGTTGGGGCGACGGCGTCCTGGGTCTGTGGGAGAACACAGGCTTTCTGTGGAGTCCCTGACCTTGAAGAGCTTGTTGACTCCTGGTGAAGACACACGGGAAGCAGACAGTGTGTGCTGTAGGAAAGGCGTTGGCAGGTGTTCGGGGCACACAGAGGGCAGCTACTGACCCATGTGCCACGTTTGGGATCCTCACATGCGTTCTGACACGTTCCTCCACAAGTCCCTTGCATTCCTCGTCCCATTGGGCTGTCTTTTTCTTAGAGGACACAGACTGCACAAATGCTGCCCTGATCCTGGCCATCTATTTTTGAAGAGATTTCGCAGAGCGAGCACGGTGGAAACCAAATAAATGAATGCCAACAGGTGGAGCTGCAGACTTGGTGGCAGGCATCTGGAGATGCCCTCACGAGCTGTGGGGCTGGTGGTGGCTTATCCCCAAGGCTGGCCAGGCCAATGCACCGCCTCCCTTGGTAGGCGTGCTTGTCTTCTACGTGTCTTGACATCTGGCAAGTGCCATAGGTTGTGGTCAGGGCTAAGGCTTTGACTCAGACAGACTGGGGTCCAGATCCTGGGTTTGCCATTTATTAGCTTGTTGAGAAAATACATGTAAAGTATGTAGCAAGTGCCCAATAACTTGCAGGAAACAGTATTATTATTCTTACTCTTAAATCCAAGAAATGTATCAAAGACATCTTTAAAATCTACTAATTTCAGAAGAGAATGATGAGATGAAGCCCTTTCTTGCCACAAAAGAGCTGAGATGTTAGAAAGGCAGCTGGTTTTTGATTATTTTTTTCTGAAGCCACTTCCAACTGAATAACTGTGGCCATCTATCTGATGGGTGTGAGCACACAGTGAGGAGGCTGCCCGTGGCCTGGGCCTGCTGGTGCCCGGTTGAGCCATGCTGCACACCAACCCAGACCTCCCACGGAACCAGAGTCCTACTATAAGCAGGTTTCTGAGACTAGAACTCAAGTGTTTCCTATAACCTGGTCCCCTAATAATCGGACTGTCACCTGGCACTGCTTCTTGGAGTGAAGCGATTTCCCTTTGGGTACATGACGATGTAATGAGACAGTGAGTGTAGACCTCGGGGGTGTTGGTCCCTGAACCCAGGCCCTGTAACCTTTCTTCAATGTCTGTTCTTAAATGCCCTGTTACTAGCAGCCACATCAGGGAATGGAAAATAACATTAATCTCTTCCTTAACAGGAGAGGGGAAAATATTACTGAAATGGAAAAAATAATAGAAGAACAACTTTAAAGTATTCCCAATGTTTGGGAAATTCAAATTATGGCTAAGTGGAGGATATCTGTATCATTATTATTTTTTTTACATTAAAAATGTCTTAAAATAAGTGAAGTCTGTAAGAATGTAACAGAAATTTCAATCTGGAAAGCAGAGAGGCTGGTGCTTCTGCAGATTTTAGACACCTGGACCCATGATGCTAGTGTGTGGTTGGAAAAAGGATAACGTGCTTTCAGGACAGACTTCTCACTGTGTTTGTGTTTGAGCTGGCTATCGAATTTTCCTGTTTTTATTGTGCATCGCAAAATTGGCATCGAGGGAAACTAGACCCAGGTGCCTGAATAACTTTTTCTAATGAACAAATAATCATGCACGATTTGTATAACGATGAATGAGATTAACAGTTAATCTACAATTTAAGTGAGCAAATTCCAGTCCCTAAAACAAATGTATTCTATAGATTAAACAAGTAAATTGCTGTTTTACATGCTTTGCAATTGAAGTCTACATCCCAGGATATTTGTATTTAACTTTTAGAAGCATCCTAAAAAGACAAGCATCTCAGACCCTTCACAGTTCCTGACTCTTCAGTGACCTAATCCAATCTGCTTTTGACAAAGGTTTTATGATAAAGAGAGTAAGTGTTAGATGTTCAGAGGATTTTCTCCAGGTGAGCGGGACCACGGCTCCTATCTGAACCTCTGGCACTGGCCAGCTTTGTGGGCACTTTTTAGTGCTTCTCACATGAAACCATCCTGGCTGCTCCATGTGTCTGGTGGACTCTCCAGGTGTGTTATCATGATATTTCTGTTCAGTGTTCACACCAGTCTTCTGAAGGAGATCTATATAGTCAAAAAGTGATGTCAGAGACAGCTCAATGGAAGAAACACTCAGAAATTCAGGAAGTTTTACCACTGACTTTGTGGGAAATGAGGTAAATAGACTTGTTATAGAACTCTTCTTTTAAAAAGAACGTTCAGCTTGATGAATTTCCATTTGAACAGAGTTTAACGGTTAAAGACTTCCCATAAAGAGGCCTCACAGTTTGTGGCTCAGCCTCTGAGGATGATGCAGTGCGGTATGCCACCACCCTTCTCTCTGGGACCGTCCCAGCCTGTCTGAGTCTGGATGCTTTCAGCCCACGCTTCTCAGAGCACTCTTCAGCTGCCACAGTGGCTGTGGGACACTGTGTTCATTTCATGTCACCTGGAGAGAGCAGTCACAAAGGGAAGACTCTGGAGGCCTTTTTGTTTGTTTGTTTTGACTGTGTGATGAATACAAAGCGAGTGACCCCCGGGGTCCAACTGTCTATTCTCAGTTCCCACTGAACATCTGTTCTCCGGTAAAGAATACTGTTTGGACCCAAAATCAGATCAAAACAAAACAGAAGTCCACATCGAGGAGGAGAGTCTTGTACTTCCTTTTGTCTTTTCCAGTGTCCTTTTTCTCCTTTATTGTCTCCAAAGTTATCTGTAATTTCAGGGCTTATGGTGAGTTATTTCCACTTTGGACTTACATTTTCCAAGGAATTTGTCACTTCAAAAGTAGCTCTGCAATAAGCAGCCATTCACAGCTTATGCCTGTTTCGAAATGGGCAAACTCCTGAGAATGGATCGTTTACATCCACCACTATGTTCTCCAGTGGCTACCAGGCACCGGTTCTCGACCTTTGGTATGGGATATGCTATGAGTGCTGGATGATAAAGCCTTGTCCCTGTCATTATGGAAGAAAATGACAACTTCTTCCAAAAGAGCATCTCACAGTGACATGCCACCTGTCAGCTGAGACAGAATTTTTATGAGGATGCTGCTCTCCATCTGGCGACTGGCCTCCCCGATCACACAGACAGCACTGTCTCTCCTCCTGGGACACTGGCCTGGCCCCGGTCCTGCCGTCCTCCTGGAGACCCACCGCCACCACCGTGCTCCGGGGAGGGGGCTGGAGTGGACATTGGAAGTTCCAGATGCCAGCCCAAGCTTTCCAGCCTTCCATGCGCTGTGCAATCCGGTGTCGTTCACGGAGCTTCTCTAGCGCCAAGTGGGGACGGAAATCCGGCTGAGTGCAGTCGGCTTCTCAGTGAAGGGGACACGGAGGGTTTGGCGTGGTCTCTGACTCAGCGGGTCTATGTGGGGCCAAGAAGCTGACTTCTGCCAAGTTCCCAGGAGTCGCTGGTGCCGGAGGACTGTGGGCTGCGCCCCGACAGCCTGGGCCCCTTCCTGCAGCCCTTCATCGCCCTGGCCCGTCGTTCAGCTTCTGGAGGGTCCCATTTTATTCGACTGTTCTTTGTATCATTGGCTTTGGAGTTCTGGAAGTGAAAGCAAACTTGAGTGGATGGATCTAAGTTATCACCCTAAGCATGCACACAGCAGCTCGTAAACGCCACTTTATTCCCTGTAGCATGTGTTTGGGGACAGGCACATGTCACAGGGGTAGTAGTGGGCCATTCGAGAATGTAATGAGAGGCAGCACCATCAGTCTGTGCTATGGCTTTCATGGCATGAGCTGGATCAGTAGTGGCCCCGTCACTCAGCCTGGCAGTCACCCTTGGCTTGGAGCTCAATGGGACAGTGACTTCAGAGGACAATGTCAATCCTGATTTAAACCCATCTCAGGAATTGCTGTGTTCTCAGGTTTCACTGTGTGTTTAAAATTGCATAAATTCTTCAGGTTTTCTTGCTCTAAGGGGGTCTTTTGAAACTCAGAGTAGTTCTATAAGCTGACTGAGATCTCTGACCCAGTGCCAGACACAACCATGAGTGACTGACCAGGTCCCTTCCCATCCTTGAGTATCCTCAGCCTGGCTCGGGAGCGATAGCCTGGGAAGAATAGACCATTGTACTCTGTGTTGTTTCTCAAATCACACTGACCTCTTTCCCCTCAATCTGTCTGTTATAGATAGTAATGACAATGCCAGGAACACAGTCCAAGTTCCCAAACCTTTGCCCCTGTTCTGTCCCTCTCTCCCTCACGATGCAACACTTTTATCTCAGTCCCTAGATCAATGCCCAGAATATTTTTCCATCTCTGGGGAGACAAAGAGAGAGAGAGAGAGAGAGAGAGAGAGAGAGAGAGAGAGAGAGAGAGCGCATCAGATAGACAGGGAGAGAAAAAGATAGAGAACAAGAGGAGTGAAGAAGGGGAGGAAACAGAAAGCAGGGAAGGGTAATAAGGGAGAAAAGGGAAAACAAGCAGAAAGAAAAGAGACCCGGAAGCCCCTGCAGGACAGACCTCTGGGAGCTGGAACCGTCCATGTCAGCGAACGGGCTCAATGGTCTGGTTCCCTTGCACCAAAATCACCATCTTGCACCTGAGGGAAGTGTGAAGTGTCTCAGTGGGTAGCATTACAGGGAGCAGTTGTCATCTTCCTCCACCCCATCCCCCACCCCTCCCCAAGTAACAGTGGTTTGGCTTGGCTTCTCTCCTCTGCCCCCTCGTCTGCCTGGCTGGCAGATCTGAGACAGCCATGTCTGCAGATTACCATGCACTGTCCACAGCCCATACGCAGGGTAGAGTGGGGGAAGGAGATGATGTGGACACGCAGACCATCACTTTGCTCCCAAGAGTCCCACAGAGTCCCCCCAGAGTCATCCTCGATGAGACCAGATGGAGATGGCAGAACAGAAACCAAGACACTGGGGAAACCCTTCCCATCTTCTTCAGGGTTGTCTTAACTATCACAGGACTCAGACCATGACACCCTTCCACAGGGAATGGGGGCCAACGTAACACTACCGAATGGTGAAACGCTACTTTCCAGAACATAAAACGAGGCTGCTCATGGCGGTATGCCGTGACAACTGTCAGTGTGCCCAGGTTTGGGAAATGAGAATGCCCGCCTCGTGTTATGGGATGCACTGTGTCTCATTCTGACTCATCCTCCAGAAGCACCTCACTCTATCCCGGGGATCTCTTAGTCCTCATCTGTCTGTACTCCTCCTACTCTCTGTACCTGCAAAAGTGTCTCTCAAAGTCATGGGGCCCCTGGCACAGTAGCTGGCACCCTGCAGGGGCTCAGTGAGCAGAGAAAGCAGAAGATGGGAGGCTCTGCTCCTGGGGAGAGGAAGAGCAGAGGGTGCTTGACCCTTTATTGGGGGGGGGGGAATGCGGGGCATGTGGGAGTCTGGATAAGATGAATCGTTAGACTCCGTGACTTTAAGATGCCTCAAAATGCTAAAATGCCAAAATTTTCACGTACTTAGAAAACTTCAGAAGTTATTAAAGATTTGTGATAAACTTGTCAGAGGCTTATAAATAGCACTGTTATTTGTGTTTAACATGAGTTCTAAATTTTTTATTTTTTTTATTTAAAGTCTTTTTCAATACCATAATTTGAAACTTGAAAGCCATAATTTCTGATGACTCTTACTATTGTCATATCTTATTCACAAATTTGAAAGGGTGTCTTTTTAGAATTCCAAAAGAAAGTTGAATACTTCAAATAGGGCAAATACCACCAACAAAATATAAACTATCTCTGCCCAAGGTGTATAGTAAAAAGGATCAAAACTCAGGTCTTTTGAATCTTTCCACAATATCTACCAGTCTGTAAGCAGAGCTCACAGAATAAATAGTTTCCCATAGTGATGATGTTTGGTTGCAAGCAAAGGGGGAAAATGTACTCTGAAGTTCAGCAGGGGAGGAAAAGAGAAAGAGGTGAAAAAGAGCAAATATGATAACTAAGAAATAAAAAGAAAACTTGAAAAACATTAGACTTCTAGCAACTATCATTGCTTTGTGGAAAACAAACAGACATTCACTGTCACCTATCTTTGCAAGATTTGCCACATTCTGTGTTATAACTAGGGGCTTCTTGCAGCACAGTGCAGAAACTTAATTCACACCAAAGCAAAAGCTACCCAGGGTTTTCCAGGAATTTCCGCATCTATCATAGTTTCTGAGGGGCTGGAGGCTGGAATCCATTCAGAAATAATTATAGATGTTTGGGAAGGGAAGTTAAAGAAATAATATTCCACATGAGAAGTTACATCAACTTAAGCTTTAGCCAGTCATAGAAGAGGTAGCTTTCTTTGACAATTGCTAGCACTTCATATCAACCCATGAACGATTTGTTGATCATACAAGGGGAAGTGCATCTTTACAAAGGAGGGATAAAGTTGTCATCGCCGGAACCCCCTGAATGATGTTTGTCTCCCTAGAAGTGAAAGGATAAGACATTGTGCCTCCAAGGTCATGCACTATGAATGCTCTGCATCATGATCGGATATTCTTACCAAAGTGTTTGAGCCCAAATTTAATCGAGCCTTTACATTTAACTTTCAGTTTATAGGAAATACAAGGGATAGAAGAGCTAGTTAACAATGTGAGGAAGCCAGTGGGGAAATCCGAGTGCAGGACTTCCTTCTGCAGTGTACCTGACCATCTTCTCAACAAGTTGATACAGGAGGGGAAAGTGGTGTGTTTGGATGGGGAGAAATTAGGAGGTTATAAGAGACTAAGGACACGCAGCAAGCAAATGCAATGTGCAGACCTTTTCCAAATCCTAATGAAAGCAATCCAACTGTAAACAACATCAGGAAGAGCGTTAAAGGAAATTAGGATATTAGTTAATATTAAGGAATTATTGTTATGTTTTCTTAGGTGTGATATTCTCATAGTTGTTATGTAAGAAACTGACCTTAATGTTTAGGAAGCTGTGATGAACTATATTTAGGGACAAATAGCCTTAAATGCTTCAATGGGTTTTCACGTGGACAAGGTTTCAGTAAATTTCCTTTATGATTAAGTCAGTTTGAACTGAACTTTCTCAATGGTGTGTTTGCTGCTGCTGACTGTCTAGTGGAGAGGGAGAAACTGACAGTTGGGGAGAGAGAGAGAATTTCTGCAGTAATGGCCCTGAGCAAACAGGACAAGTGGTGATCTGGCACAGGACAAGTGGCGATTTGGCACAGGGCCGGCCACGCAGGGACTCATGGACCCACACCAGCCTACCAAGCGTTTTGCTGCTGATCTCTAACAAGATAAGGGCAGAAGCTGAGAGCACACACTTAAAAACTTTGATAACTATTTGACAGAGTAATTTTATGCCCACTGAATCTAACAATTTAAGTGGGGCTTATTAAAAACAATGAGTTTTGTTACTTATAACAGAGAGATTCATAACTAACGTGATATTTATTATTTTACTATCCCTATTGCCAGAGTCTCTTCACCTGGGTCCTTCGATGCACCTCAGGTGCTCTGTGCGCACTGTGCCTGGTGTTCCAGATGGAGCCGCACACAGACATATCAAACACAGACACACGTATGTCGTGCATGTGCCACACCTATCTGCCAAGGCTTTCATCAGTTTCTTGCAAATAGAGGTCCAAGGCGCAAAAAAGGCAGAGCAGCCCTCCTCCCAGAGTTCTCAGGCTGATTCTCCCTGCTCTATTTAAAGTTGCGTGTGTGGATAGTGCCCTCTACCCCAGATTTCCAAATTTTAAACTTCTCAAACGCTAGTCCTCAGCTCCCCATATGGTTGTGGCCCCACCGCCTGCAGTCACTCTGCCCAAAAGAAACTCTTAAAGTGGATACTACAAGGAAGTCGAGCAGCCCCCGCGGTGTACAACCCCGCACACCCACGTCGGGGGAGAGGCTAGGGGAGAGGCGAGGCGAGGCGAGGCGAGGCGAGGGCCTCGGGCACCGGTTTCTCCTCCGTGCCCATCTCGGCTCTCCCTGGTCGGCAGCCTCCACTTGAACAATCCTTTATGGCTTCGCTACTCCCCACGCGATTAACTGTTTAAACAAATTCCAGAAAGCACATCAATTATTGCTAATGAATTCCAAATTAAATCACCCAGAACCGCGAAGGGCTGCCAGATGTTTCAGGCAAAGGGAAAAGAGGGGGCGGAGGCGCGGGGGAGGGAGGATTCTTTCCCATCGCTCTAGCAGCTGGGATCTGAACGCTGTAATTTATCAGCACCCAGCACGACGAGGCGTCACTCGCACTTAAAAATATTTCTTGCAGATTGTTCAAACATTAATTTCACTGTAGAGTATGACTTTGCATTGATAGCATACTTAAGCAAGAACTTTTGAGACCTCTTTTATGTATATATTTTATTTTATCCTAAGTGTATCTGAGTGAGGAAGCAAAAGGCTGCGACTATTTCTCATCTTTCTAGATAAATAAATTAAGGCAAAGTGAAACACATAGGTTTTTCTAGAAGAAAAATAGTAAGACTATGTTCAGAAACCAGATGTTCTGAGCTTATTGTTGGACACTATCATTTCCAAACAACCAGTGAGCTAAGAGACATAAAATTTTCCAAGGAATAAAGTCACAAGGGTCCCTATGAAAGCCATGAGATGTGTTTTAAGGTAGGTATCTGAATGAGATGAGACCAAGGCAAGGAAACACACCTGCAGCGGTAAGCCTAAGGTCCAGGTGAGTAAAAGGGATGGCCACAGGCAGCTGAAGGTCCCTGGGGGCTGGGTCCCTGGCAGGGGGACAAGGAACAGAGGGTCTTTAGGCATTGGGGTGTCATCAGCGAAGACATGGGAATGTGTTATTAGTGTCATTAGAGGTCAAGTGCGACAGAGCTGGCCCCACACAGAGCAGCCGACTCCCCCTGGAAGCCAGTTCCCATCCCCACCGACTTAAAGATTCCCACCAATCATGTCTGAAACAAAGGCCCCTCAAGTGGCTTTGGGGTCAGCCCTTTGTAAAATATGGACAGCTTAGGTGTTTAGTAGACGTGGGAGTGAGAAATAGGCAGTCATGGCATGTGAGCCCAAGCGGGGACCTGACAAATGTGGGAAGCGGGGCTCAGAGAGGACAAGCGCCCCGCCCACGGCTCATGCGCACTTTAGTTTTAGACACGGGAGTGATCATGTGCAAATAAATTATTTTCTTCTGCTCATTCTCATTTTTAAGCCCATCAAAAATATGTGCGTATCTCCAGCAGGCTTTAAATGTTTATAATTTGTAGTCTCAAATAATGTTAGAATGAATAAGAATTAAGTTTTAGTTATTTTCTTCAAATGACCAAATTTCCTTTCAAGGTAGTGTCCTTTTTTTTTTTTTTTTTTTTTTTTTACACTAACACAAGTTAAAGATCTCAAAAAAGGATCCAAAGTTAGAGTGTCACATAGAGAAAAGTCTTACATGAAAAGGCTATACTTTTGTTTCTGCTAAGGCTGGCTTTTTGTTTGCAAGTGTACTTCGTGGTATAGTCCATCTCTACAATACATTTGATTTATAAACTCTGGAAATAAGACATACTTCAGAGAAAACGTGGGCTTGGTCAGAGCGAAAATCATGGAATAAACAATCTCTTACAATCACTAACTTTCCAAAATTGTTTTCCAGGGCGATTATATAGCCAAGGACTACAAAAACCATTTTCCGTAATTTTCTCTGCACGAATCAATGCAGAGAAAGAGAGAGAGAGAGAGAGAGAGAGAGAGAGACAGACAGACAGACAGACAGACAGACTTACTGATTTAAGGACATATTTGTTTGTTGTTTAACTCCAAGGTTACCTTTTTAACCATACACTCCCTCTAGAAATAACGAGGTGACAGTACAGTTATAACGACACCTTACTTCTCCCTCTCTCTTGTTAGATTGGAAATTAACTTTTTATTTTAAAATTATAATATATAAACATGTACATTAAAAACTTTAAGTTGTTAATGTTTAGGTTATTATTCTGAATTTTAAGATAGAACTAAAAAAAAAGAGGAATCTCCATCAATTTTTCTTCTGACCAAACACCATGACTCTCTCCGTCTATGTTGGCACCAAGAGTGAGGTGCCACGCTTAAAGTAACCGAACCCTGATATTTCTGGAGAGATATGGCTATGAAGGCTTGTGCCAACACTCTTGAGAAACAAAAATGCTGAGTGAGAGCACCTAATCCTAAAAACCCTGTGTTTGAGGACTACTGTTCAATGAAGCAGTCATTCCACAAACATTTACTGAGAGTCAGCCGTGTGCCAGGAGCTGGATTTCAGAGACGAGAAAGACAGATTCCCTGCTTGACGGGAGATCCAGTCCCACAGAGGACTCAGCTAGATGGACAGAATAGCCTCACATTGTAGCATGCGCCAGAATGAAGAAACAGTAGTAGTAACAGCTAGCATTTATGAAACGCTTGCTGAGGGCGTGACATCAGGCTGATAATGTCCGGACAGGGCATGGAGGAGGGACAGGGGTAGTTAGAAAGATAAAACACTTCACTATACATGAAGAAGTAAAAAAAGAAAGTGTGACACAAGGTGGAAGAAAAGCTGTGGTGAGTTAGGAGAAAGGGCAGACGTCGGGCTCGGGCTGATTTAATGCCATTTTGTTTTTGTTGCCTCATCAAACCTCAAACAACAGATATTTCTGAGCCTCACTCAGCCGTGCAAGAAGTGAGGGTCCAGAACAGACCTATAAGTCACCGGTGGAAAAAAAAATTGCTGAACATTTGATGCCCTTTCTCTCCAAGGCAAGATGCTCCAATTTCAAAAGGCTCAGGTGTCAGTCACTGTGACAACTGAGACAGTCTATTGAAAAGTAGGGCTTTAGAACCTGTAGAAATGAATGAGTTCTCTATTCTGGCTAAGCCTCCGGAGGGGGCTGAATAAGCTTCCTGACTGCCTCACTTTTTCCCTCTGTGAAATTGAACTGAGAAGACCTAACTTGCAGGGCCTCTGTTCGGGTCGTAAAGGACAGCCCCCTGTGCGTGGTGTTCAAAGTCGGTAGCTGTTATTACTGTCCGTTTTCTCTCGCCCTCCAGCCTCCAGATGACAGCGACGCCTCAGCCTTTGCGACCCAGTCTTGGATTCCCGAATTCGCTCTGAGAGTGTGTGTGTGCGCGCGCGTCTGTGTGTGCGCGCGCGTCTGTGTGTGTGCGTGTGTGTGTGTGTGTGTGTACGTGTGTGTCCTGGGCAGGGAGCACAACGGATCAGTCTATACCAGTGTTTCTCAGCCATGGCATGACTGGCATTTTGAGCTGGATGACTCTTTGCTCTGGGTACTGTCCTGAGCATTGCAGGGTGGTAACCAGCAACCCCCCAGCTTCCCCTATTATTTTCTCCCCACTACTGGCCAGTAGCACTGCCCCCAATTGCCACATTAGTGACAACCAAAAACGTTTCCAGACATTGTTAAAGGTCCCGAGACCTGCTCTGTACCCATTGGCCTTCTGCTCCTCTTAAGAGCTGTGAGCAGTATATCACATTGCAGCAAAGGCTTCCTATATCTGCTGCACCCCAGTAAAGGCCCGCTCAGAGGATGGCCACTGCCCACGCTCTCTGCCCGCTCCTGCTCACTCTCTCGCTCAGCAGCACAGAGCTCTTGGTGTTCGATGCCAAAATGCTGTTTCCAGAACAATCTCACTCTCCAGGCTTCCTGACCTGGCCACGTCTGCCTCCGCCCTCACACTCTGCTCCCTTCTCTGTGCACCGTGCCACTGTAACGCGCTCACCCCCTTCACCTCACTGGACTCCTTTCTCATTTTTCCCAAACAGACAAACTCTTGACCTCTCTCTTGTCCCCCAGGATGTCTCTGTTCTCTGCCTCCCACCCCAGCTGGAAAAGCCTCCCACAGCCTCCCGGCCTGGTCACCATGTCCCTTCTGCCCCTGCCCCCGCTGCCACCACTTTCCTAACTCTCTGTCCCCGGCAGCTTTCCGTGATCCTATCTGTCCACCCCTCAGTGGAACAGATTCTGAAAAGAGCATCATGTGATAACACTCCTGGTGGAGGAACAAGTGAGTTCATTAAACACAAACAAACGTTCAGTGCTCCCTGCCCCGGTTTCTAAGCTGCACTTGCACAGCCATTATGGTGTAATTTATCTTGGTCAAACATCTGCTTGCTCCAGGTCTACTGATATTTCAAAAACTAATGTCTGTACAGTAGATGGTCGGCTCTTTACAAAGTCCATTTCATATCAGACAGGAACCATGGAATCAAACCGTGCACCCTGGGGCACTTTGCTCTCAAACTGTTCTTTGCTGGTTTGCTCTCTGCTTTGCTCCAAATCAGTTTTATTTTCCACACACCTCCCTTTTTTCTGACATTTAGCTATCTAGTTTATAACAGTTTTTGACAGCCTTCAATTCTTGCTATAAAGTTATAACTTTTAATGAGGGGAAAAAGACTTAAAAAAGGGGGTAAGAAGTAAGAAAGGGATGGAAGTGGGTGGGGGAAGAACGTTTTGGGGGCCTGGGGTGTATGTATCTCCTGTGCATGACTCATGTTAAAACATATTCCTGTTTTTATTAATGCATTTCATTGAGCCAATAAGATCTTCAAAGACGACCCAACATGCTTTCAGGAAGAAGTCTGAGCACATCCTGTATTTAATGAATTCGATTGCAAAAAAAGCCTTGCTTGCATAATTAGCCTGGCTTTTTCTTCTGTGTCAAATATAGACCAGACCACTGAAGCTTTTTTTTCTTTTCTTTTTATTTTTTTTTTTTAATTCCCTGGTGAACAAATTTCAGTATCCTGGTTTTCATTAAGGTTACACCTGATGACACGCCTGTGAGTCATTGGCCTGTTTGAGCTGTCTTCCCGGGCAGTCCAGGGGCTCATGCCGGGAGCACTGGGTCCTGGCACAGAAAGCTATACTGCCATCCCTCCATCAGTGATCCCATTCATTAGCGGAAATGCATACCGTTTTTCAGTGAAATTTGCCTATTTTACCCCAAGGGGTGTTGATTTTTGTTATCGCCTTTTCTATTTGCATAGGTAAATTTTTGAGACTCAGTGTGCTAGCTACTCTTTTGAGGATGTTTTAGTTCTGTCTATAGCAGTTCATCTTCCTGTGCTAATAGCTGTATAGATCTCTGGGGTACACACTGACCTGAAACCCACCTTGTAGACAATGGTAACAGAGCAGAAAACTTGAGCTGAAGACTATCTCGCTCTAATCTTAATTTACCTCTGCTGACGCACCTCCGGATTGGGTTCCAATCCCAGCTCCGCCATTTTCTGGCTGTGCGATTTGGAACAAGTTACTTCGTGCCTCTGTACAATGTGTTTCACAGGGTTTTCATATCCAGATTGGAAAGTGACCTGTATTATCTATCCCACCTCATTCCCACTAAATAGTTCTTTAAGATAAGATAAGCACCTTTGGATGAGGCTAACAGGTGCTATAATGCAGTAGTTTTCAAAATATTTTTATGCCCTCCCCCAAAATGTTGAAAAACATTGTAACCCTCATGCTTAAAAAATCTGTGACATCTAAAATTTTTTGTCAACGATGTAATTTGATGCAAAAGATGCAATTTCTATTGTCGCATGGATATTGGTACTTAAAAATCACACTATTATATTACTCTTTCAAATATATTCGCTGAACTACAAATACCACAGTTATTTTATAAACACTGTCACTTGATCGAAACATACACATAGGAGAATTTAAGCAGTTACTAAACGGAATACGTACAGTTTTGTTGGATGTGCATTTTAGAGTGCCTCCGACGCCTCCCAGCACACATCATCCTATGGGCAGCAGCGCAGTCAGTCCCAGGAGAGAAGCGTCTTCCTCTCGGGGATGAAGCTGAGTGGTGGCAGCCTGGAAGAGGGCCCAGGACTCAGGCCAGAAACACACCTCAGTCCTGTCCCAGCGGCAGCTACCTCTTTCCGAGGGTCACTTAACTTCTGTTTCCCATCTTTGTAAACTGGAAATAATGCAACGCTTGGCCTGTTTCCTGCCCAGAGTTGTAGAAAGGGTTCACCTAAGACAATGTAAAAATGTTATGTGTGCATTAAAAACAAAACACAATGGTTAATTACCATTATTAGTTAAAGAGGGAAATGCCTGCTCTGAACTATTGGTCTCTGAGGCCCGAAATTTAAATGGCAGTTTGATCATGATAGTGCTCTGTTAATTTGACCTGTCTGGTATCACTTTCGGCTTATTGGTATTGAAGATATTTTTTAAAAACATTTTTCTAAAGAAAAATTTAAGGGTCATTTAGGGATCCTTGAAGTAATCTTATAAAAAAAACTGAAAGATTCCTGTCAGCCTCTGTGATTTAATGCTCACTCCTGAGGGAAGCTAGTTCTAGGTCAGCCCACAGCAAGGACCTGGACCCCAAGGAAGGCAAACCACCCACTCACCACCTGGTGAATCACACCCTGTGTGCACACAGCCTAGCAGCTTCTGGTTTTAAGGACTTTTCATCTTAGACTCTTGGATAAAAGAAGAGATCTCTCTAAAGAGTAAACAAGGAAATAAATGAAGGAAGAAGGGAAAAGAAAAATACAAGTCTGCCCATCTTGATTCCATCAGTTAAATGCCCTGGAGAGCACTCCTAGTGACCTGGGCCATCTGTCATCCGCCCTGGGAGGGCGGGTCCCGGGTGGAAGTAAGGTGGGGCCCCGCCCACAGACTAGTCCCAGGGCTCAGCTACTCTTTCAAGTTCACCTGAACGCTCCTTTCCTTGAGTTCTCAATCTCACTGTAGCTATCATTTAAACTTGACACAAGAACAAAGTGATTTTACTGTTGAGTAAATCTGCTAGAAGAGCAAATTGTCCCCGTGCAGATGGCGTCTCTCTTCTCCTGGTGGAGCATTTAGCAGTCACATCTCACAGACGAAGTTCGGAACCCATCACACTGGATAGCAAGTCAAAAAAACATACACTGGAACTGACCGTGGGGTCTAAACCACGATAGTACCATTTCTGAAGTTTTCCTCCCTCCCCTGCCACTCCTTTTTTCCTTACTCCTTTCCTCCCTTTTTTTTTCCCTCTCTCCTTTTCTTCTTCCTTCCTACTTTCCTTTCTCCCTCTCTCCCTTCTTTATCTGCCTTATATTTCTCTTTCTTTTCTTAGAAAAATCATTTTTCACTCTCTGGCTTTCTTATAGTACTAATATGGCAGTATTGTAAATGTAATGTTCATTATAAATGTAATGTAATGTAATGTACATTACATTTAATATAATGTAATGTACATTAAGAAAAATACAGATAAGGAAACACAAATATCAAAACACCTAGATCACTTCCTCCAAAAATAATCTCAGTTAATGTTCTTCCAGACTATCAATGTGTATCTCACTTTGTGTGCAGCTTGGGTCAAAACAAAGCATCTTATTTCTCTCAATTTGACCCAGTTCTGAATAGAACCTTCTAATTGTCTTCTGCAGTAAAGGTACTTTAGTCTTATCTATAAGCAGCTAACTCTTGAGCCATGTAACACGTAATTTTCAGATCAGAGTTATCTGAGAAGGCCAGTACTAAAGTTTCTGTTCATGAAGCTGTCTTGAGGTTGACATTTAAAGGGTCTGAATAGATGCTGAAATGAGAGCTCTCTGAGCAGACTTGTCTGGTCTTGACCCTGATGGTGATTGAAAAGTGTGAATTAAGGTAGCTTTCCAACATGTCCATCATAGATAGCTCCTCTCCAGCTCTCTGGTCCCCACACTTTCCAAGACCCATTATTCTTTGTGCTACAGGAATTCTGGGAAGATTCTCCAAGCAGGAAATATGCCTGCTTATACACACCAAACCCTCCCTCATCAGGCACTTATAACACCTTGACTTATAATAGATTATTAGTTTCTGGGAAGAGAGTAAGTCCTTGACAAAGGTATGGATTGAGGTGGAAGAAAAGGAGAATAGGGAGTTGTGGGAAGGTAAAAATTCTAAAAAAAAAAAAAAAGATTCTGAGGACAGGGACTTTCTCCCACACATTGGATAATCCAATAGCAAGGACAAGGAACACACTCATCTGCAAGCACATGTACACACACATACAGGAGGGAGGGAGGGATTATTGTAGAGATCCAATATCCTTAGTTATGAGGACATGAAGTACTGCAGGTCTTCGACAGTAATTCAGCAACAGAAATACCTCTCCTCCCTCTCTGCCAAATTTGTTCCTCTACCCCGCAAGCTCCTTCTACTCACTTGGCATTTGGTCCCAGAAGGTCTCAGCCTCTAACGTCAAGTACTGAACGTGGCTGGCAATTATTTCTGCGTCTCTTAATTCAAATTCCCTAGCTTAGTGGCTCCTAAATCTGCCTGGTCATCGAAATTGCTTGGGACTTTATAATACATAAATTCCTGGGGTCACATCCCAGTTGACTCAGATCTCTGGAGAGATAGTAGTAGACCAGAGCATCTGTAGTTGGGCAGACTCCGTTAGAGCTGCATTGTAGCCTCTAGATTAAAAACCTGGTAGGACGACAAATGAGGGGATGTGTGCGCGCGCGCATGTGCAGAAGGTGGAGAGGTAAGAATGTGCTTCTAAACCCTGATTTAAAAGCCAGTAACCCTGAGCACAGTGTTGGAGTGCCGCGGGGCCAAGGGCATGTGACAGCAGCCGGTGGCTGTTGGTGGTCATCTTGCTTCCTTAAAGGGAAAGCGCTTCGTGCGCTGCGGCCCCTGCAGCCGTTTGCGTCCAGCCACTGGCGACCTCCGCCCGCGGGGATGGGCGCCCCCGGCACTCAGCGTCTCCAGGTGGGCAGCGCAGCTTGAGCTGCCTAAGCCGAGCCTCTGTTGGGAGCCCTGCCTTGGCGGTCCACGACTTAAAGGGGCGCCACCCTGTTGCGTTTCCGGCGGCGTATCCTAAATGGCCTAAAGCAGAGCTTGCTTAAGATGAAGTTCAGGAACCTCCTTGCCAGCCCCGGCGGGCGCTGGCTGGCTGTGTCTGGGGTCCCACCGTTGCCGCCGTTGCTGCTGCTGCCATCGCCACCACCATCGTCGCCGCCATCGTCGCCGCCACCGTCGCCGCCACCGTCTCCGCCACCGTCTCCGCCACCGTCTCCGCCACCGTCACCACCACAGCCATCGGGGCTTCTGGGGCTGGTGCCCTGGGTGGGGGGCGAGTCCCCAGGGCCACAAGGCGGGGCTGGGCTAGGCGGGGCTGGGCTAGGCGGGGCTGGGCTAGGCGGGGCTGGGCTAGGCGGGGCTGGGCTAGGCGGAGCTGGGCTAGGCGGAGCTGGGCTAGGCGGAGCTGGGCTAGGCGGAGCTGGGCTAGGGGTGGCCGTCCCCGACTCCGACTCCAGGCAGGGTAGGAGAGTGGCTGTGCTGTCCTCGGGGCTGGCGGGGGGACACGCAGGCGCTTCGGCCTGCCACCCCCAATCCAGGCAGAGCCCGGAGCTCCCTGAACTACTATCGCAAACTGGGGAGGGGCCTCGGCTGTCTGGGCTGGGGCTGCGGGAACGGAAGGGCCTCACCAGGATGCTGCGACACCTCACTTCGTGTTTGGCAGCGCACAGCATGATATATGTGGCCATCACGCTGTTATATTTCCTGGTCTTTACTGAGTCTCGGATCCGCTCCCACTCGAACCCCAGCTCCGTCATCTTCCTCATCACCCCGGGGTCCATGTCCTCACAGGGTGGCTCGCTGTATGGCCGGAGCTCCTCTTCCTGGCCCTGGTTCAGCCACGGGTCGGGCATGACTTCAGTCAGACTTCCCCTCTCCGTGGGCTCCAGGTTCATCAGTTTCTTGAGGAGGACCTGGCCCGCCGGGGAGACGCCCGCGGGCGGCTGGTACTGGCCGCTCAGGATCCGCTGCCGCAGCCTCCAGAAACCCTCCCCCTGGAAGGGCAGGGTCCCAGTGAGCATGTTGTACAGCAGCACCCCCAGGCTCCACACGTCCACCGGGGGGCCCGAGTACTCCACGCCCAGGAACAGTTCTGGGGCGGCGAATGGCAGGGTGCCACACAGTGTCCTCAGCTTGCTGTCCTGGAACTGAGCGCTCAGTCCAAAGTCCGCAAGTCTGACGGTCCTCTGCGCATCGAAGAGCACGTTCTCCGGCTTCAGGTCCCTGTGGACGATGCCCTTCTGGTGGCAGTACTGCACCGCGGACACCAGCTGCCGGAATGGGCCTCGGGCCTCGTCCTCCGTCATGGGGCCGTGGTCCTCCAGGTAACTGAACAAGTCCCCCCCACTCAGGTACTCCATGACGAGGAATAGGGACTCCCTGGTATCAATCACCTCGAACAGCTTGACAATGTTCGGGTGATCCAAGGCCTTCATACAGTCCACTTCCCGCTGCTGAAGCTTCTGGAGTTTGGAGGAGCTGTGCCAGCGGACGACTTTGACGGCCACCTCAGTGCCCGTTGGAATGTGCCGGCCCATCTTCACCTTGGCGTAGCTACCCTCGCCAATAGTGCCTAGAAGTTCATAGTGGCCAATACGAGACCACTGGTTACGGGAGATGGCAACACGGTCCTGCGACATGGTGACGGTTAACAGTACTAACAGTGCTAGCAACCACGCTTATTAACTATGCTAACAGACAACTCTGCTAACTAATGCTAACACTAGTAAATTATGCTGGTAAATGATAACTGTGCTATGCTAACTCACTGTACTAACCACACCAATACTAAGTATAATCACTACTAGCAGTGCTAATTAAAAAAGGAAAGAAAACATGAGAAAAACAAAATAATGGCAAAAGAAAAAAAATGAAAAAAATGAGAAAGTTAAAAAAAATGAGGAAGAAGAGAAAAGAAAAAATGAGAGGAAAAAAAACCATAAAAAGAATAAAGAAAGAAAATGGGGAAAGAGAGCAATGGAAAATAATAACCAAAGAAGAAAAAGGAAATAAGAGTAAAGAGAAAAAATAAAATGGGTGTGGGGTTGCGGAGGGAGAAAGCAGGCTAAAAAGTCCAAGTCCAGCAGGTCACCACAAATCAGCTTCCTGGGCTCTAAGGACAAAAGCCTCAGCCCAGCCAGGGCCTTATATAGTTTTTTGTAATTTCATCACAATGGTATCTGATGAGGTCAGAGCAAGAAACGGACCAATCACAGGTAAGGAGAAACCATGGCAGTTTTTCTTTTTGATCTCAAGACCCCTTTACTCGGAAAAAAAGCAGGGGGGCAAATAGCTTTTTGTTTGTGTTGGGTATTAAAGACAAAGACACCAGCACAGAAGGAAGTTGGCAAAGCCAAGAGGTCAGCAGAGTGGGAGGTGACAGTGATGCACTTTCCAACTCTTATAGAAAAACCAGTAACTGCCGCCACAGTTACTGGTCTTGGAATCTTGGGGAAAGAGAAACTCTATTTCCGTTGGAGTGCTGACATGTGACAGCAGCTGGTGGCCGTTGGTAGCCATCTTGCTTTCTTAAAGGGCAAGGCCAGCTGAGAATGACAGTAGCATGGAGGGGAGCTGGCTGAACCAAGGGGTCACCCAGCACCTGGTTGTTCTGATGAAGTCCAAGGGTGACGTCTCAGGCCAGAGGGTGCACAGCCCCCGTTCTGCAGGGAGGGTCTGGTACCGAGTATACAATTCTTTGTCTCTCCGTAGCATTGAGTTTATCACAAGATTTGGAAATAGCAAGTACTTTAATAAGAACAGTCTGCCCCCCAACCCCTTCATACACAAACATGAAAGACAAGCAGGGGAGGGGAGAAGCACCCCGGGAAAGACAGTCCAGGCTCCGAAGTTTCACCCAGGTGCAGTCTGAGCCGTGGACCTGCAGTGAGCTTTCTGTGGGTGACAGGTCACATTGCAGCTCATAATAATCTTCTGTAGGTTAGAAGAAAAAGTGTGTAATAATTCATTGGGTAGATGATTATAATGGCTCTTGTAAATTGATGAAGAGGCTTGAATTGCCATTTTTAAAGCAAATTTAGAAATGCTTCATTCATTTCCACTGGGCAGTGAGGGGTCTCTGAGGTCAAAGATGGCATCCCTCCCTTTAACATGATCGAGGCTTGAACAAATTCAAACTGATCCGTAGCAGCAGGCAGAGGCCGATGGATAGATGGAAGACTGCTTACAGGCTCTTTCATCTGTGGCTCCAGTCGAATCTTCCCTCCACTTCCCAGTTCGCCCCAATGGACTGGAATGCCCTTCTCTGCTGCAGACCAGTCTTTCTCTCTTTTATCACTCAACATGCTAAGAAATTTTACCTTGACCGGGAATGCTGTCTCTTCTTTTTGTAGGATGGATAGGGGCTGATGACTACTGGTTCTCGATGCTTAATCAGTCACCCCGTCTTCTGTGCTGCCCCCTCGACTATATAGCAGACATGAAGACGCACTTTGCTTTCTCTCACATCTACCACAGAGGCTAGCACATAACTCACTCAATAAATCCTTAGAGAACAAGAGTTGAAAAAGCAAAAGAAAAAAACCAGAATTGTATCGATGGCTGGGGTAGGGGGTAGATATAAGGACTTTCACTCCAATTTATTTCATAACAGTTAAAATACTACACATGGGCGAGAAAATATAGCAGAACACAAGGTAGTTGCAATATGAATGATTGAAACAGAAAAATGCTGTGTGGGAAATACTTACTTTGAATGATGGTGCTGAACGAGAAGAAAACAAACCAGTTGAAGTGAAGGAGGGTAAGGAATTGTGATTTTAGGGGTTCTTCACACTCTGTCCGGGTCAGAGCACCTGACCTTCTTTCTCATACACATGCCCATTTGTAGGTGTTTCCATTGTCTATGGGATAATGTACAGGCTGGCAGGTTGAGGAGGGGAAGAGGAAAACAGTGAGAATAAAGGATTGTCCTGAGATGCCTGAGCAAGCTGCAAGTGAAGGAAGGGAATTGTTGTAGGTGGAAGTGTGCTGTCTCCCAAATCCATGTTGAACCCCTGACCCCCAGAAGCTCAGAATGCACCTTAATTTGGAAATAAGATTATTGCAGATGTCATTAGTTAAGTTAGACAAGGTCACTGGGGTGGGTCACTAGGCTTCGGCTGCATGTACACTAAAATAAAATGGGAAAATTTAGACATAGAGACATGCAAACAGGAACAACACCATGCTAACACGAAGGAGGTCATCTGCAAGCCAAGGAGCGAGGCGTGGGACAGGTCCCTCCCCCACAGTCTTCAGGAGGGTCCAACTTGCTGACACCTTGATTTCGAACTTTGGGCCCCCAGAACTATGAGAAAATACATTTCTGTCATTTAAGCCACCCAGTCTGTGGTACTTTGTTATGGCAGCCCTAGAAAATTAATCTAGGAGTGAAAGAGAATGTGTGTCTACACGTGAAAGAATGGTTTCCTAAGATGGGATGAACCGAAATGTGAATCGTGAAGTACTGAGGCGGGAGGAAGGCCAGCTGGCGGAAGACAATTCTGAGGAGAGGACATTGATCAGTTCCTGGATCTAGCCAGCAGATAGTGCTGTGGATGGGACCAGGGCTCGGGGTGGGCGGAGGAACCTGGCTGGTGAGTCTTTCCAACTTGGAAGGTATTTACAGGTGGAGTAGCCAGGATCTGGTAATTGCTAAACATGCAGACAACTGTTTTGTCCAGCACCTGTGATTCTTGGAAGTCTGAGAACAGGGGCTTGTGGGAAATATTTCTGGTGCTTAAAATCTAGACAGCTGTGCAGTGCAGTACCCAGGCATGGAATTTAAATTTTTGCCACATCTGACTAAAAATGCAAACTCAGAGAGGTTGTGATGGTGGCTGTGCCTTTCTCTTTGCATAGCATCTTACACAAATTTAGAAAATGGTGGTTCTTTGTGATCATATTTTATCTTTTTAAGCTTACTAAAAAGAGATAATTTTTTCTTAAAATTTACATTTTAAGCCAATAGTATCTATAAAGTCTTTCTTTATATCTAATTAAATCATTGAGGTATGCTCCCATTTACTTTTTAGAATATTTTTAATATTCTAAATATTTTTAATATTCTAATATTAGAATATCATATATATATATATATATATATATATATATATATATACACACATATATAATCTCCAAAAATAACCAGAGAAATAGCGAGTGTTTACAAAACACTTTCATACAAGAGCACTGTGGTGTTAATGTAGATCTTACTGTCCCTGTTTTACAGATGAAAAAAACAGACTTGTAGAGTTTAAGCTCAAATAGGGAATAGCAAAAAACAAAACAATACAAAACAAACCCTAAAACCCAGTTTTTTTGATCCCCAATTCAATATTCTCTATCACTAATTAAATGTTTAAAAATTTAAGTAATTGCTTGAAATGCAAATCAAAAACCTCACACCTGTTATAATGACTATTGTAAAAAAGACAAGAAATAATAAAAGCTTTGACAAGGATGTGGAGGAAAGGGAACCCTTGCTCTTGGTGGTGGGAATGTAAACTGGTGCAGCCACTGTTGAAAACAGTATAGAGATTCCTCAAAAAATTAAAAATAGAACTACCTTATGATTCAGCAGTTTCATGTCTCAGTATTTATCCGAAGGAGATGAAAACTCTAACTCAAAAATATATCTGCACCTCTTGTTCATTGCAGCACTATTCACAATAGCAAAGACTTGGACACCTAGCTGTCCATCAGTGGGTGAATGGATACAGAAGATATGACATGTTTATACACACACAGTGCAATGTTACTCAGAAACCAAAAAAGAGGGAAATTCTGCCATTTGTAACAACAGGGATGGACCTTGAGGACATTATGCTAAGTGATGTAAGTCAGACAGACAAAAACAAATATTGTATGATATCACTTATATGTAGAATCTAAAAAAGACGAACTGGGCTCATGGATACAGAGAACAGGTTGGTGATTGCCAGAGGCAGAGGGTAGAAGGTGGGTGAGATGGGTGAACATGGGTAAAGGCACAAACTTCCAGTTATAAAATAAGTATCATGTAGATAAGGGATGTAATATAAAAGCCTAGTGACTGTTGTTAATAACATCGTATTGTCTATTTGAAAGTTGCTAAGGAATAAATATTAAAAGTTATCATCATAAGAAAAAAATCATGATGAAAAAGAGAGTCTAAATAAAGAATAGAAAATGATCCCATATGGTACAATGTCTTCAGTTTTTTAATGGTCTAACTATGTGTTATTTGTCAAGATGCTTATAATAAAAAGCCTGTGAAATTTTAGTAATCTAGTTGTTGATTATGTAATTAGTTCTCTGACTAGAAAATAATATAGACTCTTGAGATTGCACAGAATGGGTTTGAATATCTCTAGTTTGGGCAAGTTATTTAACGTCATTGCACTTCAATTTCCTTAACTAAAAAAATAAATAGTAATACTTGAACCATTAGCTTCGACAAGATTAGATACATTTAGTATTTAATATGGTTCCTGGTACCAAATAGTCCTTAAGAAATGGTAGCTCCATTATTACCTATAAATAAGTGAGCATCTGGAGGCATAGCGTGCAAAGAACATGTTTCCTCTCAAGCAAAAGTCTAGGATCAAGGTCAAAGTCATTATGTGCAGCCGTGGATGGCCTTCACACCCACGCAGGGCTGCCAGGCACGTCAGCGGGCACACTCCCTTCCCACTTACTTCTCAGAACTAAATGGAGTAGGAACATTCCTCTCCCTTGAAGCGGTACATTTTCCTCTGGCTTGCTGTGTGGCAGGCACTTCCTAGGGCTTTGTCCTTTTCTCTGACTAGTGGGAGTTTTGCATGTAGGAAGAAAGAACAATTTGCTATAAAGATTCCTGCTGTGAAGCAGAGAGGGTTATTTTACCGTAAAAGGAGCAAATTACATGACTTCTTTAATGTCATCCAGATGATTTCCTCCTTTTCATTTTTTAAGCTTTGCTTACAATTCCATGGTATTTCCTAGCAGCCCAGGCTTACCTTCACCCTATCTATAGCTTTAACCATCATAAATAATGTTTGCAGGGCATGGGTTTTCTGGTTGTGCCTTTTTTAATTTCAGAATTCCATTTCATATGAACCCCTTATATACAGATGAATGCTATGTGGTTTACAAAGTGTTTAATGTATATTAGTTCGTAGAACGTTAGTGCTGGACATATTGACTAGGGGTCAGCCAGACATTTTCTGTAAAGGGCCTGGTAGTAAATAGTTTAAGCTTTGTAGGCCATATAGTTTTTATCTCTTGCACCTACTCAACTCTGTGCTTGCAGAGTGAAAACAGCCCTAGACAGTACTTAAACAAATGGGTGTGGCTGTGTTCCAATAAAACTTTATTTATGGACACTGAAATTTGAATTTAATTTCCATATGACACAAAATAATCTTTAAAAAACTTACCTTTAGCTCATGGTTGGTATAAAAATAAACATAATTTATCTATTCCTAAACTAGGCCCTTCATTTTATAGCTGGGATTCTGGAGCACAAAGTTTAAATACTTTTCTCAAAGTCATACAGCCAGTGAGTTATGGAGACAAAATTATATTTTCCACCTCCCCATTCTTCAATCAGATTCTTCAAAGCCGTTTCAGTCTTCAGTAATCACCGTGACTGATTCACATCCATGCAGGCATTATGATGAACTTGTGATTCATCTGTGGACATAAATGTCAGTCTCCAAATGAGCTCTTCTGGTCTCAACTTGGAGACTTGAACTCTGCAAAATGGCTTCCTCAACTGTGTTACTTACAGCCTACCATTAGAGTCAAATAAAGCATGTGAGACATCTCTCATGACTTATATTGCTGCTTAAGTTGAGTATTAGAAATTTTGAGCTCCAAGCATCCTTGGAAATTTTCTTGGCTCACGCTTTCTACCTATATGGGAGAAACTGAGGTCCAAAGAGCTTAAGTGAACTAACTGCCTGAAGTCAACCATCAGCAGGATCTAGAAGCCAGGTCAGAGCTGTTTTCATTGTATCAGGTAGCCCGACACAATACTTTATGAAAAGGAATTTTATTACAATTAAAGCATGCCTTTTGTGTTACAGTTCAGAGAACAAATATAATAATTACCTTTAATTACCAATTTGTTCTTATATATCATGAGCTATACTAGATACACAAATACTATTTGATCCTTTCTTTATCCCTATTTTACATATCAGGAAGCTGAGGCTTGAAGAATTTACAATAACTTACTTCATGTTACATCACGAAGAAGTGATAGAGCCACAGCTGAAAACTACTTTTCTCTTTAAGACTTGAGTTCCTCACTCTTTTTGTCACCTCTGTTGGGTGCTTTTGGTTTAAGACAAAGACATCACAGCAAACTGGTGTAAATTATGAGGAGGATTTATCGGGGCAGGGGCTGGAAAAGGGGAAGTGTGACTTTAAGCGTCCTTCCGTCAGTGTCCTGTAATCCCTTGGTTTGGCTTGCTGGTGAAGATCTCAGGCTGACTTCACTTCGGTCACATGTCCTTTTCCACATCTAGGAAGAGCAAAGGTGAAATTAAACCATCTATCAAACAAATGTCCTGATCCTGGGCTCCGTTTGGACCAATTCCTGGGCTAATCCAAAGGCTGGGGATGGAATTAATCTTTAGAACCCATCCCTAGAGCCAGGAGTAAGGTTAATGCACCCAAGATGAACTGCTGTCACACAAGAGATGGAAGAAGGAGTGTCCCCTTGGGAAAGGGAAATATGGGGGCTGTTAGAAAAAGAAGGGGAGAATAAATACTTTATAGGCAACCAATGCATTTACTTAACTACCTACCACAGCATGTTTGATAGGGTCGAAGACATACAACTGGCACCATAAACCTGTGTCAAGGTGCCCTTGACCGCTTGCTCTAAGGTGGCAGGGGAAGAATTGCTAAGACGCATTATACACACCAATGTTCAACAAGTATTTTTGGATTTTTGCCTGCACTTCAGGCATTATTAAACAAATAGGGATCAGCCTATCAAGGCAGGACCCTCACACATGGTATGTGAGCTCTTCCTGGGGACTAAATCTGCACTTTCCCGGGAGGAAGTAAAGGGACTAACAGTGACGCAGTCCTGGCCTTTGTAACCCAACTCAACCCTCTCGTCTGCCCAGCTCAGTGTCAAGACCACAGACATCCCCGCCACCCCCTTTTGGAACAGGGCTCATCACATTGCGATGACTACTACATGTCTGACATATCCATGAGACCTCGGTCTCCTTGGGGAAGGACCAGTTTTCACCCATCCTTGGCTCTCAGCCTGGAGTAGCATCTCACCCATGGAAGCAAATGGCTGCCACCAAATGAGCAGTGCCAGCTCTGAAGGGAGGGCTGGGCTGGAAAAGCATATTATAAAATGTGAAGTGAAGAAAGTGTTACCTCTTTCCATTTGTCATTCATTCTAAGATGCATGTTTTCTCATATTTTAACATCTCTGAAACTAAGATCTATTCCTGTGATGCACTGAATGTTTGTGTGTCCTCCAAATTCAGATGTTGAAACCTAATGCCCAACGTGATGGGATAAGGAGGTGGGGCCTTTGGAAGGTGATTAGGTCATGAGGGTGGAGTCTCATGAATAGGACCAGTGCTCTCATAAGAAACCCCACAAAACTCCCTAGCCCTTTTGCCATGTAATGTGAGACCCAGAAGGCACTGTCTATGAACCAGGAAGCAGGCTGTCACCAGACACCAAATCTGCCAGCACCGGGACCTTGGATTTCCCAGCCTCCAAACGTGAGGAAAAAATGTCTGTTATTTACAAGCTGCCGAGTATACGCGTTTTGTTAGAGCAGACCAAAACAACCCTGTGATCCACGTATAAGTATGCCCCATACTTTAATTGATAGTGTTTTGCCTTATGTCTTAGGTACTGTGTCTTAGTATTAAATAAAATAATGGTGAATCTCACAGTCAAAAGTGGTCTTTATCAACAAAATATATCGCTATCCATGCAGTATTCTGCCTCTGACAAATGTCCCAGAACCTGCTTAAAAATCAACTGTTCTATTTATCAACCTCAAGAGAGTCGTTTACACCTCTCACAGCATACAGGATAGGACAGCACCCCTATCCATTTTATATTTTAAATGTAACCAAACCTTTTTGAAAATTGTTTGTATTTAGTACGGCGCTTAATCTTACTTCTTTTTATTTTCCATTACCATCTCACCACCACTACCGAGCTTGAAAGATGAAATCTGCACTGTTTGGAAAGAGCAATTTTAGTTGTAGTCCTATTTTGCCACTAATTAGCTACATGTCTAATCTCTGTCATCTGCAAAACTGGAGTGCCAATATTTTCTTCACAGTTACGCAAGGTCAGACACGATCATATATGTGGTTGTCCTCTAAAATTATTGCCCCCTGGAATCTGACGAACGGCGTCTGTTCTCCTCTGTAATTTTGCCCATCTTGGACAGCTTCCAAAGACAACACTTCAGAAGAATGAGTGTCTTTTAAGGTGCATTTGATTACTTCCTATATTTGCCCACATGATCAGCGAGATGGTTTCTGTTCTCAAAACATCTACAAGACATGAAAAACAAAGTGGCTAATTGTTACATGTGACCGGACCCAGTTTCCAGTAAGAATGTGAACTCCATTGCTTTAAATGTCAGTGTCACCCTGACTTCGCTAGGGGAGCCTGATCTTGAGGTTTTCAAGACAGTGCAAGCTTTAAGTTCAGATTGTGTTTTGTTTTGTTTTGTTTTGTTTTGTTTTTCAATGTGACTTACCAGAGCCAAACCCCCTTTTATGTTAGGCATTAAAGTAGTAATGACTTATTTGTGGTTTTGTTTCTTGTTCATTTTAACTTTGTGCTTTCCCCTGCTTTGCACACTATTGAAACTCAGTTTTTCACTTGGTTTTAGTCTTCAATTATGGAGTGGGAGCCGGGCAAACATCAGGAAACTAAGTTTTTTAGCGATTAAGTTTAGAAACTAAGTTTTTTAGTTTTTTTTTGTGTGCTCAATTTACACACACCATCTTGTTCCTCTTGACATCTCACAGGAATCTTGAAAAGGCTTTGTGTTCTGAGTTTGAGGCGAGGACACTGAGGTGATCTGTCAGCGTTCATGGAATCAGAACTGAACCCAAACCTCCTGAGCACAGACCCCCAACTTTTTGTTTTTGATTCTTAGTTTTGGTTTTGTCTGGGGAGAAGGAAAAAAAGAAGCATTTCAGCAAGCATTTGACATTCTATTTTTAATTCTCTTAAACAGAACATCATCTTCCAATTTCTGTATGTCTTCCCTTCATGTTTTATTCCTGTAAATGAACCAGCCAGTTAATCATTTTCCTTCACATTTTGCTCTGGAATAATTCCAGATTCTTGGGGTATTATATAGAACAAGCCCAGCTAAAGGCATTCCATAAAGGAGACGGCCTTAGGGAAGACATGAGGGATAAATTACATGAATGAGCTAGTATAAAGCTGCTAATAAAACCTACAACACAGGTAAAAGGCAGAGGGTATAACTGCTGACAAAGGTATTTAGTAGCAACTTCAAGAACTAAAAATGTAAAAAAAAAAAAAATAAAGACGCACATATTGTTTAAACTGCAAAAAGTAAGACATCTAAAAATGAAAGCAAAAATAAATTGCCAACCCCGAGATTTATTTGTATAAGAAATCACAAAAATTTCTTTTAGAGGTTAAAGTGTGTTTTCTTTGGACAATAAAAAAAGATTAAATTCTACATTGGTCAGACTTTATCTGTGATTAGAGTTCACAAGATACAATTCTTGTATTAAAGCTTTTTCATTTCAAAACGTTTTTGCTTATTTTTGTGTGTTTGATTATTGTTTTCCTACTTTTGGAGTGAAGTTGTTTTCTTTTTTTTTTTTTTTAACTTTTTTTACTTTGTTACTTTTCGCTCTAAAGAGTAAAGGAAATTCCTCTTCGAGAAGTCTTTGTATAAGAAGGGAAAAAAAGTTAGTCTCTAAATTAATCAGATTTCTTAGATTCACAAATACAGAAAACTTCATATTCCTGGTTTCTCACAAATCTATTATACTTTAAGTGATTTAGGAAAATAAATTTAAATGAAATTTCCAGGATTATTTTTGGTTAACGAAAAAGAGGCAGAAAATATATTTGGAGAGAAAGGCGGGAGACAAAGTGTGGGCAAAGCTGGGCAAGCGCGTTATCTAAGGGGGAGTTATTTCTCGGATCTTGCTGAGGACTCTTCTGGGGTGACTCGCGAGCAGCGCGCGGCTGAGATCCGCTGGGTGAACTTGGTCCCTGGCTCGACAGTGGCAATGCACGCTCGCTAACGTGTCGCCAGACGTTAGAGCTGGGTCCAGGGCCAGGGAAGGTGTCCGTCGCGGCCGGGATCGCGGAGCACCTGCTTCTCCCGGGCCCGCGGGCGGCGAGCGCGGCGAGCGGGTGGCGCCCAGGGCCGGGTCGCGGGGCGCAGGGAGAGCGCGCCCCCCGCCCGGGCCCGGAGGCCGCAGCGCCCGCCCCGCGGGGAGGGGCCGCGCGGGGCAGGGCCGGGCAGGGCTGCGGTCGCCGGCCACTCGCTCGGGGCCGCCGCGGCCGCAGCAGCTCGGTGCGCGTTTCCACGGCCTGCGGCGTCGCCGGCGCCGCCCGAGCGCGGGCCATGAGAACCGTGTGGCTGGCGCTGTGCGCGCTGGCGCGGCTGTGGCCCGGGGCGCTGGCCGGCTGCGCCGACGCCGGGCGCTGCTGCCCTGGCCGGGACCCCGCCTGCTTCGCGCGCGGCTGGAGGCTGGACAGAGTCTATGGGACATGCTTCTGCGACCAAGCCTGTCTTCTCTTCGGGGACTGCTGCTTCGACTACGCCAGGGCGTGTCCAGGTGAGTGGCGGGGCCTTTAGCCCGCCGCTGAGGGGCAGAGCCCCGCAGCAAGGGCCGCAATCCACGGACCCAGTCTTCCCAGTCCCTTCCACCTCCGTGGGTCGGGTCCCTCGGTGCCAGCCCACTGTAGCCACTGCAGTCCCTCGCGTCCAGGTACACCCGGCTCTTCCATCCTCGGGTCCTCAGTTCAGCCCCTGCATGCAATGAAATCCAGCTCCATCTACCCAGGGGCTTCCAGCCCCTCATCTGTGTGCACCCCAAACTCTTCATCCAGGCCTCTCCCGCCAGAGCCTGGATAGAAAGCTAATGATTTACCTACGAACACTCATCTTTTTTTTTGGCTCGAGGCCAGGGTGTTCCAGCTGTCTGTCTGGAAGGGCGCAGATCACCTCTGCTGGATGAGCCCTTCGACTCAGGAATCCAGCTTGGTAGGGCCACCTCCAGCCTGAGAGATGGCACTCACAGGTTCAGGGAGCCACCCCTGTCTCAGGCTCCACCACAGGCCTTCTGTTCATCCCAGGGTGAGGGGAGGACCCTGTACTTCTCCTGTAGTACAAGTTCTTGGAGGAGCAGAGCTGTCCTCTTGACCAGACTCCAGTAGGTAGCATAACCCCTTCTTCCTCTGTTCTTTGACTTCAATTGTATCTATATAGCTTGATAAAGGTTTTTATCTCAGAGATCCGATTATGTTTTAATCTTGCTGGTTTTCCTTTAGGGTCAGTCTCTAAATTAAATTCCCCACAGTATCACAGCCCCACAGTTCAGACTCAACAAATGTTGATTTGATTAAATTAAAAGGTAAAGGAGGAACAAACCCTGAAGAACAAGGTGTACTTGAGAGAAGCCAGCTCTGGAAGTGAAAGTAGCTCTACTTCCTTCTAACCACATCACCCCCAAAAGCCAGGTGAGAGGGTCTGACCTCAAGGATCCGGTGTTGTGGGATCCTTGGCATCCTCCTGGGAAAGTGACCTGCGGGGCTGGGTGCCTGGTGGAGAGTAGCATTCCCCCCACTTCTGCCTCTTTTCTGCAGGAAGAGGCCTCCAGCCTCTGGCAGGATGGTCGCCCAGGCCTGCTGTTGAAAACAGTATAAGATTTTTTTGACCCTGATGGAAAGCTAATGATTTACCTATGAATACTGATCTTTGTTTTGATAAACTTCTTTCACTTTCCTGCTCCAAGGCTAGGGGATTCTACTGCTAAAGGAAGGCAAAGAGTCAGTTCTTTAGGAGATGCAGTGCCCTCAGGCCAGCTGTCACTATCCCCCTCGGTAGCCCCATCCTACTTAAACGCCTGTTCTCAGGAACTTGGGTCCTCAGGTACAGCCCGTCCACTATGGCCGCTTCTCTTACTCAGCTGTCTCTCGTCAGGGATTTACCTACACGTTAAAGGAAAATACAGATTCCTTTACCTCAAATGGTGTGCCCTGGACTGTGTGTGGTAAGCACAGTGACACAGAGGTGATGACAGTACAGTCTCCGGCCCCTAGAGGTTCCCTAGTCGAGTAGGGAAACTCACATGGAAAAGCGCTCTCGCAACAGCGCTCTTGGTGCCAAAATAAGGAACGTGGGTGGCTAGAGAGGTGAAACGCAGAAGACCAGAGGCATTCAAGGAAGACTTCTCAGAGGAAGTGACAGGCAAGCCTAGACCCAGAGAATATGCTAGAGGTCTCTAGAATGGGAAGGTCATTCTAGGAGGAAAGCTTCACCAGTTACCTGTGGGTGTCAGCCTTTCATGCCAGGCACTAGGCTAGGCATGAGGCCAACCTGGAGAACAGGACAGTGAAAGCAGCTAGAAATGGAAAAGTTCGCACAGATAAGGGATGGGGAAAGATGCAAGCGTCCTGAGAAAAACTGGCTTAACAGCGCTAGAGAGCTGTTAGCTGCAGAATCCTCAGAGTCTTTATTTGATCAAAAATAAGCCCCTTATTTTCAGCCCAAGAGATAGAAATATTAAAACAAAGAGCCCATCATCTTGGAGTGAGAATTATTGGGTGAGGGACAGAGGAAGACAGGAGGTGACCTACCATCTCTGGAAGGACTTGGGAAGAAATCTAGCCTAGCAGAAGATGATGCGGGGACCGAAAAGGCTCCTCGTTGGTAAATTTGCTGCACCTGGAGTTTTTCCGGAAGGAAGGAAGGAAGGAGACAGAGACACTTGGAAGCTGGCCGCTTTGCAGGACTGAGTCTGCTGGCGCCTCAGAGCGGAGGGCGAGAGTGACGGGCAGGCTGTGGAGCTGGGATGCTTGGTGTCCTCAGCACTGGACAAGTGTCACAACTGTGCTGACTGGACTTTGGAGAAGGTGGGGCTGGCCTGAAGGAGCATTTTACAGCTACAGGAGCTGCAACTGTTTGGGGCTCTCCCATGACTAGTTACCAAGAAGGGCAATGGAGTGAGAGCTGACACACCGCTGCCGTCAGCCGTATCCGTCTGTGCCAGTGCACAGCTGTTGCTTACCCCTCTCTAAACCAAGGCTCGGCAGCGCGGGGCCCCAGCCACTCTGCAGACAGAGGCCATTCTACCTCTTAGATCCCCTTCTCCTCACCCTCTGCTCCGTTACCCACTGATGCCGCGGAAGCCTTTTGCACTGAAGTTACGTTAAATGCAAACAGAAAGTGGAACTGTGACAGAACAGAGCATGCCTTACTTCTGTTCCTTCTGATTTTTTCATCCTGAGGAATGGGTTTTTGGGGAGTGTGGCTAAAAGATGAAATACTGGAAATTCTTTTTCTAAATTTTACTCAGTAAAAATAAAATAAGTTACTGGATCTATAGAATAACTAAGCTACCATTAAAAAAAAATCTTCTGAAACAAATTATCTTCATTTCCATACCAATTATGTATTTTCACCGGCCTCACCCCCCATAAAGAAAAAGATAGAAAATTCTCCTTTGGTCTGATCAGGGATGGGGGCTGGGGAGAAGCAGAGGAGGGGGACAGGTCCACATTACCTGCCCTGGACGAACTTCTTGGAAGGCTTGCTTATCGGCCTTAGAACAACCCAATCTCTAGTCACCAGCTAAGTTCCTAGGCTCTTCACTCTAAGATCATAGAAGAGATCGTATTGCATTAGATCTTGGATGAGCAACTTAAGGAAAGAGGAATAATTAACCCAAGCAGAGAAGGACAAAAACTGGGTAGCCTATATGGGCCAGTCTTTTCTAGATTTATAGGGGATCTAAGAAACCATATCTGGAGAGAGAAGGAGTGCCTTCCTTCACAATATGGGTTCCATAACTCACCCAAAGGAAGGAGGTCACAGCCTCCGATGATTTAGGAAGTTGAGGCTCTATTGGAGCTAGAGCAGCCGAGAGGCAGCACGTGGCCCTCCTGGCCTTTGTCTCTGCAGAAGAAAACACGCAGGGCCTGGCACCGGCGTTGGACACGCAGGGTTTGGCTGCGGCCCTGGGTGTGTCGTCAGGAAGAGTATGTTGTCACAGCCTCCCCAGCATGTACTCACAGACACTTTACAGCTCTACACTTACTGGGGTCTCGCAACCCACAGAGGTCATGGGGATACCTCAAGATACTGTGTGTTTGGTTCCAGATTGCTGCAACAGAGAGAGTATCACAGTAAAGCGGGTCATAACCCTTTTGTTGGCGAAAGGTCCTGCCTTCAACTTGTAAAAATGCAGCATCTGTGAAGCACAATACAAATGCAGTAAAGCACGGTATGCCTGTATTTCTCATTTTGGTCTCATTTTATAGATGAGGTGATCAGAGCAACAGGAGGTTGGAGATTAGGCAATTCGTCCAAAGTCACTACAGATAAGTGAAGGGCGAGATTTGCACCCAAGAACTCTGGATCCAGAGCCCACATAGTTGAGCTTCTTGTTCTTACTGCCTGGGAGAAATGAGGGGTTAAGAGAAGCCGTGAAATTGGCAGGGCAGGCTGCAGATGAAGACCTGTAGAATGAGTGAGCCTTCTCCCTCCATAAACTGTGTGCTCGAGGGCAAAAATGTGTCCTGCTCCCTTTTGCAGTACCTTGATGGCTGTCCTGGTGCTGTTTGATAACGGTTGTCAAAACATGTGAGCAGTCATTCCACCAAGGGAACGTTCTCTGTGGTTTCAGAGGGCACGGCCAGCCGGGGCGTATCCACATGTCCTTGAAAAAATATTTTTCATTTTTCTTACTTCACTACAAAATCTATGTTTGTTGAAGAAAATTTGTAAAGTATAGAAAGGCATGAAAGAAGAAAACAATTCACCTGGAAATGTAATGCCCAGGAAAAGCATCATCTTTTTCATTTGCATCCCCTCTTTTCCCTGGGTTTACATGGTGTATAATATTTTAGTTTTCTAACGAGGCAGCCCATTCCATTGTCTTGCTAGCATTTCATGCACTTGTCTAGTCAATGTCTCAAAAGAGAGAAAAAGTTACTGGGGGACCAGATAACATGATTTCTGCAAGAGAAAAAAAACCTAATCATTTCATTGGCGCTTTTTTGAGGAGTAAATAGGCACTTGGGCGACGTAGTGTCATGTGACTGTCAGATGTTTTGGCAACGTTCCAAGGAAAAGGATCTACATCTAGAGAGGAAAAAAACATATAACAGACATTTAAACTTGTGTGTGCATGTGGGTACAGGGCTTTCTTTCTCTTCCATAGAATGTCAGGAAACAATGCCATGTGTAAGTGGCACTGCTGAGTGGAGTGTAGAGGGAGTGTTTCCTCAAGGATGACTGGGACTATCTGAACTCAGCAGCGTGAGGGAGAAGGCACTTAATCGTGGGTGGCCTTCAACTAGGAGGTGGCAGAGAGCCAAGCAGGCGGGGCCAGATTACAAAGGGGAATGTGGGAGTGTCTGATTAACCAAGGAGGTGCTACATGAGAATAAGCGCAAGGCTTTCTATTAAGAAGAAATAAACCTAAACTATATTTATGAAATGAAGGACTCTGGCTGTCAGCTGAATTTGTTGCTGTGTGTGTGTGTGTGTGTGTGTGTGTGTGTGTGTGTGTGTGTGTATTTGGCACCATCAAGAAAAGAATTAGAAAGACATTTTTCTTTTTAATTACCCTTTGGTACCTAAGGACTGAGAATGGTGTGCCCAGTCTGGCTGCCACAATGCACAGAAGCTGTGAATGAACCTCTGGAAAGCCCAGTGGTGATTCCGAGAAGGGATGTGTCTATAGAAAAGAGGGCCGCAAAGCTGGAATCATCAACCTGGAAAGGCCACGCCGAGGGACAGGGGCCTACTGGAACAGTAGGTCTGGGGGTGGCACAGATGCGATAAACAGATATATATTTTTTTGCACCATACTCTGAAATTCTTGTGTGAGGGCAGTTTGGCTTAAATGAAAGGAAATACCACTTCACACCACAGATAATACAATTAAAGGCGCTTGTTACATCTAAGATATGGTACTGGCAGGAGGTATAAGTGGATTACAAAAGGGTTTGGAGGACTTGTAGCTGCCGGAAGCCGGGCTCTACCTATTGAGAGGACACAGAAGCCGGGCCTCTTCCAGCGACACCTTTGAGGGCCACCGTTGCCAGGAGAGGGCGGACACCCTGGGCCGGGGCAAGCACACCTGTCTTCTGGCTACAGGACCTCTGGTCTGGCTCCTGTTCTTTTTTTCTCACTCCAGAGCCTGTGTCGGTGCTTCACCTTCCAACTAATGATATGGGCAGACCAGGGTCTGTTTCAACGTAGACCATTATTTAGAAAAAAATAAATTGCCTGATGCCATTTTATTAATTCATTCAATAAATATTTCTTGAGTACCTACCATGTGCCAAATACTAGGCATGAAATGAAAAACTCAACTATGAACCAAAAAAATATAATAATAATTATGAATCATGGAGCTGCTGAACTCTAAGAGGAAATAATTGTGAGGGGTGTGTGTGTGGGGGGGTGGGGGCTGGGAGACAACGTAGCTGAGCTGGTGGGAGAAGGACACCCTGAAGGCAACAAAGGTCCCAGAGTGTGGGAGTGTTTGGGGTGTTCCAGGGATCAAGAGGCCAGCGTGGCCAGAGCTCAAAGCATGGGGTGGGGTGGGGTGGAGGGGAGACACAGGCTCGGCACCACAAGGAGTTTGAATTTCATTCCAAATTCAATGGCAAACCACCAAGGGCGTTTAAAAAAACATTAATTTTAAAAAAAAATCAGCGGAACATCTTTTAAGGTAATTGTACATGGCTACTACCCTACTCTTGCAGCAGGCTTGTTACTGAAACACTGTTCTTGCCCCATCTCATGGCTGTGGCAGGGACATTTGATAACCAGAAAGCTCATGAGGAAGGGGGACAGGCTGGTACAGCTGAAGGACTCGCTCATTCCCATGCCCTGGATTAGCTCACTCACCACTGAGCTGACAGCCAGGGGCGCCCATGGGGCCTAAACTGGGACCCTGGGTGTCCACTTCATGTCTCTGCGCTCTCCTTTGCGTCTGCTCCCCTGTCTGCACTCTCCAGTCCTTTAATACACTTCCTGGGATCACCCCTAAACAATCCGTGTTCCAGGATCTGCTTCTGGGGAAACTCAACCTGAATATTATGTTGGATTTAAACAAAAAAGAAGAAAAGAAAAAAGGCTTTGTGGAGCTTCCTGGCACCCACTGAATCTAAGCCTCTGTCCCCTAAAAATGAGTGGGATGATGCATCATACCCTAATTATCCAGATACGCAGAAGTTGTGACAAGCTCACAGCCAAAGGTGATCACATGCTCACTAGGTAACAGCCTTTTGGGCCCCAGAAACAGCGAGCAAAACGTGAAGACTGAAGAAGTCAGATTTTAAGAAAGAATATTTTGATATGCTGTCTCTAGATGTGATTAGATAAGCGTAGTGGGAAGGGGACAAGAATACTCACAGGATAGTTTAAAAGGAAGTCTGTGTCGTGCAGCTGTAATATACGACTTGTGGTAATAGCTCTGTCAGAAGCCCTGACTTTCCGTAACCTGCTACAGAGAGGATAGGCTTGTGACCTATGACAACATACAATCCAGATCATCAGAAGGTCACCCCTTAGTCAAGAATAGACTCTGTGTGTGTGTGTGTGTGTGTGTGTGTGTGTGTGTCTGTGTGCATGTATGCGTATGCATGTGTGTGTCTGTGTGCATGTATGCATATGCGTGCGTGTTTGTGTGTGTGCAGAACAAGAATAAACAGCTCCAGTTAATCTTCCACCTCCAGGCATTTTGCGGGACACCTTTTGACTCTGTGGACTCTGATTCTCAGTGAATGTATTCCCTTCTGTATAGCTACGGAGCCGTCGAGGTATTGTTGTTCAGGGACGATTAAATCATGGAGCCCTAAAAATGAAAAAAAGGAAGGGTCACGAGAGATCAGGAGAGCAGGAAGTGGTCTGTGACCGGGTGTCCAGAGGGTGTGTGTTGGGGATGGATGCTGACATGGCTCTTTCTTGCTGCTTTAGGTAACTGGCCTATGAGTCATGTGATCCCTGAGTTTTTAGATGGTGGATACAAACATATTTTAAGACAGTTTAAAGTTTTTGACTTAGGGACAGATGTTTGTGTTATATGTGGCCTTTTTTTTTTTGGCAGGGGTAGCTATGTGCTCCCAAGCCATGTGTCTTTCAAAAGCCACGAACCGCTAGAGTGTGCTGAGAGGCAAAGTGAGTTTTCAAGTACAGCCGGAAGCCAGAGCCAAGATTTCAAAGACGTTAAGGTGCTTTCTTGGTGAAGACTGTAAACCTGGAAGCATGAGGGGGGACATGGAAAGTGAGTCACGTTTTGTGGGAAAGTTTCGGCATCTAGTTCAGAGGTGACATCTTCTGTCTTCTTGTCCTTTTCTTGAAATGTCTAATTGCAAATCTTGAAATAATTCAACTATTTAAAATCAATTTAAAAACTCACTACAGTATTTAGAAAGACTCTTAGGAGTCTTTACGTTCCCATATTCTTTACGTTTTCTACAATGAATATGTATTCCTGTTACAATAAAAAGGTACTAGCCAGGAGAGGGCACAGTTAAAGTCAAGGAAAACCCAGAACAAAGTGCTGACCCAGGCCAGGAGGCATATGAGGAGGCACCCTGCAGGCCTGTGTCTCTGCGGGGGTGTGTCCCTGGCCAGGGCAGCGGAGCCAGTGTCCCCTGGCCCTGCTTTGACTTCCTCCTGGGGCAGGTGGGGACCGCGGGCGGTGGAGGGAGCGGCCTGGTCCGCGGCCTCCTGGGTGAGGGCCGTCCTGCTGTTTTTCAGCTCGCCCTTGCATCGTGGGGTCCTGGAGCCCCTGGAGCGGCTGTGCCGACCAGTGCAAGCCGACGGCCCGCGTGCGGAGGCGCCTGGTGCAGCAAGAGCCCCAGAACGGCGGGGCGCCCTGCCCCGCCCTGGAGGAGCGAGCCGGCTGTCTGCAGTACTCGACGCCGCAGGGCCGGGCCTGCGGGCACGCCTTCGGTACGGAGGTTTGCAGGGGCGCTGCCTTGTGGTCTCCGGTGACTTTCTATCTCTTCATCCCATAAAAGGCCAGGTGCTGCGCAGGGAAAGTTCCATGAGCTGCAGGTAGTGCGGTGGGCCAGCCTGCCGGGAACTGATAGGGAGCTCAGGAAATGCCAGATTCAGTAGCTACCGGTCAGCTGCATAAATGTCCCCGCTCCCCACTCCCCCGCCCGCTCTGCTATTCCCTCCGTGTGCTTATCACCCAGTGGTGGCCTCTTCTCCGTGGGCACCACTCGGTTTGTGGCAAACTCAATCGAGCTGGCCACCAAGGACTCAGGAAATTCGGCCCTCCCAGACCCAAGGTCACTGGCGCCAGCCGGGCTCTGCGAGGGCGGGAGGCTGCTCACCTGAACCAATGCTCTAGCCACGGTTCCTTCCTCCGCCCCTGCTTCACAGCTGGATCACTTAAATGACACTGTCCTGAGGGCAGAAGTTCCCAAAGTGCAAAAAAGAATTGGGGTAGGAGAAGAGAAGTAAATCACACCATTTCCTCCATCGGAGAACCTCTCTTTATGATGCTAACGTACATTTTTATTCAACAAGAGGAAGAAGCTGTGGGTGTCTTCCCACCTTACTTGATTAAATGACCCCTTTTTTCCCAGGGGTGTTTCATGACATCACCAGTGGTCTGTGGAATACACGTTGGAAAATGATGGCCTACTCAAGGAAAATGAGAGAGAAATGAGACAGAGATGTAAAAATCCCAGGGGGTGGATTGTCCAGGCTCCAGGCCGTTCCACCCAGCTCCTTTGCCTTCATTTACGCGTTTCATTAAGATTCACTGAGCACCCAGTGCACAACAGTGGTGCAGGGGCCTGGAGACACAAAGCTGAATAGCAACTGTATTACCATTAGTTAGAACTCGGGGTGCTGAGTGAGCGCTGTGATAGCAGGATGTGCAGGTTGGTGAGGGAGCACGGCGAAGGGGCGCCCACCTCGGTCTGGGGACTCTCAGACCTGCAGTGCGCTCAACTGTGCACTGGCTTCCCCAACACCTAACCCCAGGCCTTTTATTCACAGAGCAGGAGCCTTTGCTGCACGGCTCACTAACCCCTCGCATTTGCACCACTGAGAGCATTTACAGACATAGATTCAGCCTTCATAGCAGCTCCATCAGATAATACATGAGTTTTCTAAGGCTGCCATAACAAATTACTGCAAACTCAGTAGCTTAAAATAACGCAAACTTATTATCCTTCGGTTCTGTGGGCTAGAAGTCCAGCCCAGGTCTCACTGGGCTGCAGTTGAGCAAGTCAGCAGGGCTGTGTTTCCTCCAGAACACTCCAGGTGGGAATCCGTTTTCTCGCCTTTCCGTGGTGGAAAGGAGTTCGCTGTTACTAGGGGTCAGAGGCTCAGCGGAACTGGCTCCTGCAGCTACGTGGGAAGTAACACTTACACACGATGAACCTGGGTACTGAGATCTCCCAGCAGATCGCCCGGTTACTCCTTGAAAAGACAGACAGGGCAGGGCCGTTCACCCTAATGGACCCGGGACTTGATGGAATGGGAAATTCTCAGCCTAGCAAAATGGCAAAAGACACTAAAATGAAGAGATTCACTCTTAGGAAAGTATGTTCTAGAGAAAAACATGAAGCATATGGTTGTATTACCTTCTGTCGATACGTCAGAAGGTCAGAGGTAACCAGTGACCACAAACTTAGTGACCTAAGCAGCAGAAATGCATGACCTTGCAGTTTGTAGGCAGAGGTCAGGCTTGACCTCACTGGGCTGTGATGACGCTGTCGCTGTTGCTGTCGGCAGCCTCATTCCGCATTCCTTCCCGGGGTTAAAACCGGTTTCTTTGCCTTTTCTGTGGTCCAGAGGCTGTCTGCATCCCTTTTCTCGAGGCTCTTCCTCCATTGTCACAGCCGGCCACACTGCATCTCTCTGTGCCTTCTTTCCAGTGGCACGTCTTTCTGGGACTCTCTTCTGACCCCTTTTCCCATTGTGACTGCATAGGGGCCACTTGGACAAGTCAGGATAATATCCCAATTTCAAGGTCAGCTCATCAGCAACCTGATTTCTCTTTGCCATGTAATATAACATATTCACAGGTTCTGGGGATTCAGATGTGGTCATCTTTGGGGGGCCATCGTGTTGCCTGTCATAGAAGTAGGACAGCGTCATTATGGTTAACACGTGAGGACACTGGGCTCAGAGGTAACAGCACTTGTGAAGGGTACCAGAGTTTAAACCTGGACCTCATGGTTCTAAATCCTCTGGGTCTCCCCCAGCTCTCTGCCCCACGCTTGGTATTATTTTGCTGTTAATTGTTATCGTTAAAGTTAAAATTGCAATGACAGATTCTGCTAATTCTAAGTAGAAGTACAAAGGCCCTGTGAGTCCAGTGAACATGATCACTGAAGCCTTATTAACGATCAAGTAGCTATTGCATTTTTTCCTGTTTCGTTTAATGCATATCTTGACTATATTTTTATTATAAAAACAAATCCAAAAAAACACATGATTGTATTTGTTGCACATACTGACAATTGTTTATATGTGTTTTCCTCCTATAAGATCAATGTGCATCATAAACTGTATGCATCCAGGCTGGTGTTATTTGTCAGATTTTATTTCTCTTCTATTTTATGCTGTATCTACAGACCAGTGGCTCAAAGCTGGCTATTGTGACACCCCATGGTGTCAGAGGGCTTTAAGACATTTTCAAAGCAAATTTAATTTACTTTCATGTTCACAGTCAGTGTATGCAGTGCCATGCTTTTGGAGGCAGGAGCTGTAACACTAACAATGGTAAGTTGACAGAATGCCAGAAAAGCTGGCATGTAGCCTGTTAACAAAGAATCTGTTATGTTTGGATGTCGTCGCCAGGAAGGGGGACTAGTATTTACTGAGTATTTGTCCCAGGTGCCAGGCTTCCACACATAGGCAGAAGTAGGACTGGAGGCAAAAATTATTTCTAAATTACTTATCTCTCTTAAGTAATGAAAATTAAATTTGTCGAGGAGATTAAAACGTGGTGCTGGTTCAGAAACCAGGCGACTTGGCCTGTTGACTGAGGACCCGAGGTGAGTGGAAAGGGCCCCTCCCAGGAGAACGCGCCACCCATCTAAGCTGGGCAGAGGGGCAGGACACGCAGGAGATGAGGCCCAGGGATGCTGGCCTGCTGTCATGATGGGTCCTAACCGCAGTGGCTTGACACTGGCCTGGCATTGTAGGTCTTAAAGAAACAGGAGCTATCTTCTGTGTCAGGGTCCTGGCTCAGTCAGACTATTTATTTCCCCTTCATTTAACTTCTATGAGCCTCTGAAAACTATGATCAGAACACCTCTTTACAAAGCTTGCATAAAGACTGGTGATACAGGATGTGACAGTACTTTGTAAATAAGCAGGCTATAAGCATACAGGTAGGCGTTATTCTGTGCCCCTGTGGGCCAGCTTCTGGCCTTCCCCTCCACCCTAACACACAACCCCGTGACCTCAGGGAAATCAGAGTGTAAAGGCTAAAACTTTTCTTTGTCTTCTCTGAGATCTCACTTCACATTATGGACAGTGATTAGGGGCAGAAAAGGAAAATAAAGGAGAGTATAAATAACTCATGGGGAATATGCTGCATAAAACAGTGACACTTTCTGACCTGCATTATAATAGAGGCAGCCTTGCCTGGCAGTGAGGAACATGATCTGAGGACATCACCTGGCACTGCCATGTTTAGACATGAGCCTTGAACACATTTCTTAACCTCTCTGTGCCACAATTTCCTCATCAGTGAAGTGGGGGAAAAACAGCACCTCTCTCAGTAGGTTATTGTGAGAATTAAATGAGCTAACACATGAAAATACTCAGCTTTGTGCCTGGAACTTAGAAGTGCATAACTGTCAGCTTTTGTTTTCATTATAAAACTTTTTCTTAGGATTTCATATCATAAACTATAGTCATATATTTGCTCTCTACCTCCTAATCTCACTTTTCCCCCCTGAGCTATGCATTAAGCGCATGCCTTTGAACTTTTGTAATAATACATGCAGCATGAATTAGGAGATCAAGTAAATGTTTTGAGCTACGGAAAGACATCCTGAAAATTTTATGGTCTGACCAATATAATGCTATGTGGATTTAGCAGTACATGCATTCTTCACTCAGTGAATAAACACATAAATGCATCAGAAGAAGAGAAATGAAAACAGTACCTGGGAAAACTAAAATCCTTGAGGTATTTGTGTTTCTGATGATTAGGTCTAAAGGAAACAGAGAAGGATCCTAACAGACATGCAATCACTTGTCCTTTTTGATTCGGTCCATGTTTTGGAAATTCAAAAGCTACGGTCACATTTTGAAATCATGACATGTTCTCTTTGGAAAACAATTAAACATGTTAGTACAGCAAGGAAGAGTCACAAGTTAGGGCTCTAGGGTTTACACAAGATGGAGGTGCTTTTTCACTGGAGAGATTAGGCATCAAACCATACAAGACAAAAATAATGCCGTCAACTCTAGGGGAGCAAGTGACTACCAGGTATTAATCAACTCTTGTTTCGCATTCCCTAGTAATATAAGAGTGACTTCTCATTAAAACACCTAAAACAGAATTAAGGCTGCCATCTTGTGGCAGTAAGGAGCCAGGTACAATGAGCATGTAGGCTTGGAGCATCGGTTTTGCGCCCGGGTACCCTCTCGCCATTTTGTTCATGTTGATGATGACTGCGGTGTCCAGAAGCCAGCATCAGCTGGTATCTGCCCTGCCTGGGTTGACCTAGGGTCTGAAATAAAAGGGAGGCTTGTTGAGCCATTTCAGCTGCAAGGCTTAGTACAAGAACAGAAGACCCCAGGGAAGTAGGACCCGTGCGCTTTGGTCCTTCATTCACGCAGAGACTCACTGCACACACACTTATTAAGCATGTATTGTGAAAGGCCTGCAGTGAAGAACAAGGCAAAACTTTGACTTCTTTGAGCTGACAGCAGAGTGGAATCAAGAGGTGCCACATAGAGTGGCAGGTGCCTCCCTGGACTGAGAGATGAAATAGGAAGGAGACACACAAACAGAACAGAATGAAGGAGCAGAGGTAGGAGGGAAGAATTCCTGGTTCCTCCCTCTTCTCCCGCCTGGAGCTTCAGAACTGGGGTAAGGTGTGGTGAGGAGAGGACCACTTAGACACCCCTTCCCCAGGTCGGTGCAGGGAGAATGCTGAGCTGGCTGGTACCTGGCAGCCACACCTGGGCTACGCGCTTGGCAGAGAAGCTTCTGGGGTGCAGTGACCCGAGACCTGGGGAGCACCCGCGCTTCCTTCCTTTGCTTTCCACCCTCCCCATTTTCACTTCCTCTCTTTCTGGTCATCCTTTCCCCTCCCTCCATCCCCTTTTCTCTCATCTTTCTCTCTCCCTCTATTCTTTTACTTTATTCTGTCTTTCCCTTTTCTTCTCTATTTCTCTCCCTTTCATTTAAAACTATCCTCTCTCTATTCCCTCACCTTTTTTTTTCTTGAGGGTCCTTCCTGACTCTCTTCCTTCCGTTTGTGTTATTACTGCAGTCCCCTCTTTACTCATTGGATTCGCACAAAGTTTTATGAATTTGGGTTCAGGGGACGCTGCAGCTCAGCCTCAGGTGGCTCCTTGGCCGTGTGCCGCAGACCTCTGCACTGGGAACGGAGGGTTTCGGGCAGGTGCAAAACCAGGTTTGGGAAACATCACTCTGGGAAAGTTGAGGCTACAGGTGTTCATCGTCGTTCTCCCTTTTCTAGTCCCTGCCTTTATAACTACCTCTGCGTTCAACAAGGAGAGAATGAGACAAGCTGCCTCCCCGCAGTGGTCCACACACACACAGGATGCCGGGTAATTTGGTGTTTTTCTGTTTGTTTGTTTTTTAAAGTTGTTTTTCCATCTGTATAGTCAAGTCATCTCACAAAGGTCAACTTGGGGTGCTGGGTTTTCTTCCGTTACTTGTTTGGTGACATTGGGTAAAATATGACACTTAAGCACAGTTGGGAAAGTACTTGTTCCCTCCTGTTTTTGTGGGGCAGTAAAGATTTCTCTATCTCTGAGGTTTGGTGCCCAAGAAGAAACAGGCTACGTGAAAATGAGTTATTGCTGTCAGTCACTAAGGATGCGCCTCTTCTAGCTTTTATGGGACCATGGACTCCAGCGCCCCATCTGTTTGGTGAACTTGAAAGTGGCCCACACCTGAGCCCTGAGGATTGAGATCAAGACCTAATGACACAGGCTGGGAGGAACCTCCGTGCTCGCCAGAAGGTCATCCTTCTGCTGTCAGAACAGATACCAGACGGCTGTGTTCAACTCCCTCACTGCCACACACCAGCCACCTGGTTTTTCTCCTTTTTAAATTTGAGAATATTAATACTTGCTACATGGGGTTGCTACAAGAATTTAATTAGAAAACATCATTGAGACACTGTCTGGGTTAAGCTGTCTGCACGAAGCTGCATCAGAGAATTTCCCATCTCACTAGCTTAAGGAGCCTAGGACATGGCACCTACACTTTTAAGGATCTTCTTTGAAGTAGACTCTCAAAACATTTTCCTTTTAACCTACGATGGATCATGGGTCTGTGGATAAAAAACGAGCCCACTTTAGCATAGCTAGAACCTAACATGCAACATTCAGGATTTTTACTATGTTTTGTTTCCCTGAAGAATTGTAAAATTGTATTGCGTGTAACATTCTCTTATGTCTGGGACCCTCAGAGTCTAGTCAACATATAAAGTTTTCCATAGCTCAGTACAGGGTGACACTAGTCTCTGTCACAGAAAAACATGTCTCAGCTTCCTATTTCTTTTTATCTGTGATGCCCAATATAACTTTGATGCTTGACTTCAAGTCAAAACTCATCTTGCCATGCCAGATCCTGCAGGTGAGCTGGGTGGGGGGAGGGGAGGAGAGGCCCCTGGCAACGTCTGTGGGGCAGAAAAGCACGGTGCCGGCCTGGGCATAGTGGACTAGCCTTCCTGGGACTCACATGTTCTCAGACACAAGCAAGGACTTGTTCAATTTATACAATTCATTAAAATATTAGCAGAGTTATCAAGGGCTATTTTCCTACCAAAACATGCTTTTGTACACAACTTAGTAGTCAGACTAGACAGATACAGGATATCCAAATTTCTGCAATTCATATCCACCAGATAATGCAATCATGGGCTGAAAAAGAGCAAAGTGTCACTGCAGTTGTCAAAGTTCAGCAAATGAGGAACTCCACGAGGAATCCTGTGACCGACGCGTGACCTGTGAGGATGCACTGCATCCCCTCTCCGGTCCTCATGTCCTTGGGGGTGACAAGCTTCCTAAGGCTTTCTGTGTGTGGCATTAGGCCACCTCTAATTGAAGTGAGTGAAACTGTTCCCCTTTCTCTCTCTCTAGATACTGTATGGAGTTCAAGACCGAGTCACTGACTCACCACTGTGCAATGGAACACCGCCCCCTGACCCGCTGGATGCAGTACCTCCGAGAGGGGTACACAGTGTGTGTCAACTGCCAGCCTCCGGCCATGAACTCTGTGAGCCTTCGCTGTTCTGGAGATGGCCTGGACTCGGATGGGTAAGGGAGCGAACTGGGTCAGGGACTTAACTTGGGGGGTCAGACCAGTAAGGGAGGACCTTTTATCTGGCCAAACTAGATCCAGGGCCCCATTCACACTAGGGACTTGGAGGCTCTGTACCAGAGATGAGTGGGTAAACTTGGAGACTGGGGTTCAGACCGAGCTCCTGAGTGACCAGCAAAGACCTATCGCTCCAAAGCATGTTCCGAAGACGCTTGCATCGGGTCTCTTGGGACGGTGATTCAAAACATGCAGATTTGAGCCCCACCTGAATCAGAAGCTTTGGGGGTATTTTTTTTTTTAATCACTCTCCTAGGTGAAAGGTCAGCAAATATTTTCTGTAAAGGGCCAGACGATTGATATTTTCAGCTTTGGAGGCCACATGGTCTCTGTCACAATGACTCAGCTCTGCCATCGCAGGACAAAAAGCAGCCACAGACAGTATGCAGACACACGAGCTTGGCTTTGTTCTAATAATGCTGTATTAATGGACACTAAAATTTGACTTCAGTAATTTTTATTTATCACAAAATATTCTTCTTTTGACTTTCTTTCAACTCTTTAAAAACATAAAGATCATCCTTAACTCACAGACTCCACAAAGGCGGGGGCTGGGTCGGATTCGGCTGCAGTCATAGTTGGCCAGCCCCTGCCCAGACCGCTCATCCCCACAGTCCAGCTGAGAACCCCTGCTCAGTGGAGCCTCGTAAAGGGCACAGGCTCAGCTTTGCAGGGCCACAAACCTACAGAGATCTATGGACTATCCAAAAGACTCGACCCTTGAAAACTTTTTACTGCCCTGGAAAAACGGCCCCAGTCCTGAGCTCACTGTCAGGTAGAGCTGAGAACACCGCTTGTAACTGAGAAAAGGCAGACTTCGTGCTAGGCACAGATTACAGAGTTAAATACGGTAGAAGGAACTGGTAAAAATACAGATTAGAAAGCAAACTGTGGACCTTTTTAGTTACTCATTATCCCCACGGTATATTTTAATGTTTAATAACTTGAATTTAAATTTATTAGTCACTTGTGCCCAACAGCCTCTGTAGTGAGTGCACCATATGAACAGTAAAGTGGGTAAGGAATTCATATGAAACAGAAACTTAATATTTAGACTTATTATTTTTCTGAATACATCATCTATATTTTGACTTTAAATGAATTTATAATTTAATTTGTACCCATAAAGAACCTTAAACCCTGGCTGAGGTTCAGTGACTTTAAAAATAATAATTTCAGTAATCTGGCTTTGCTCTTGCCACTTCTCCCACTTTTTCATTATGGAATCAAAGAGTTGGAAAGGATTACAAGCGATTACTTGGTTCAGACCCCTGTATTTAAAGGTACATAAAGCAGAATGCCACTTTCCTTTGTGTGGCACTTCATGTATCCACATCAAGCGACAGAGATGAATACTCAGACTGCTCTCCCAGAATAAGGCATCCTCCAACAGGGACTGACTGGTGCTTGCGTTGCCAGAACCCAGAGAAGGGAAACTCAGTTCATGATCATTTTCTAACATTTCAATTCATAATGTACTTCAAAACTCCTGTATGATGATTATCGTATTTAAGCTTCAATGTATAGTTCTGTAAATTAGAATTTTCTTTGTTTTGTTAGTGTAACATTTTCAAAATATCATTTCAGAAATCAGACTCTCCATTGGCAAGCAATTGGCAATCCTCGATGTCAAGGAACTTGGAAAAAAGTTCGGCGGGTAGACCAGTGTACCTGTCCAGCGGTTCACAGCTTTATATTTATATAGATTGTGAGGTAAACATTTCAAAATGTGCTTATAAACATGCTAAATATTATCATGTTCAACGCTTCATAAACCTTCAAAACTTGCTTGACTAAGTTACTGAATGACACATGTCATTGCCACACTCTGAAGTGGAGAAAGAAAATTTAGGGGCACACGGCACCTTGATTTTTATCTTCATTGCATTGAGGACCCACTCTAAAGGCTCCTGTGGTTTTGTCCTTGACCTTCAACACAGAATCCTCTCATGAAATAGGTGGCCCGTGTGCCACGAAATACATGTCTGTTTGCACGAAAATTATTACAGCATGGTTCATGTACTGGTGAATAAGTTGTCATTTAAGGGTATTCACACTTTGAATTTTCCATTTTTTCTTCCTAATCTGCAATCGTCAAAACTTTTCACTTTAAAAATGTATTCAGATATGTATATACTTTCACAATACTTTTTCCATATATTATTTCACAAATTCTGAAATCAAAATGAATTTCAAGCAAATTGTCACAAATAATTTTTCATAGGACAGTTGTTTTAGATTTAGTATTTTGTAATAAAAAACCAACAGCTATGCTAAAAATACTTTTTTGAAGAAGAAATTATCTTGAATTAGTTGAAAAGATCAAATGTTCCTTCTAGGTCAATATGAATGAGTTCCTTTAAATGTTATACTTTTCACAAAGGAATTTTGGCACCAATAAAGGAAACAATTGCTTTAATTATGAAAATTCTACTGTCAATAATCTAAGATTATTTCCAAGGCTGAGTCTGGAGCTGACTAAAATAATCTTTCAGAGTCCAATGTCAAGTTTAGTTGAAGTAAACTCACTGCTTGTTTCTATAGCATACATTTTCTTATGTTTGGGGTAGAAGGCAGAGGTACAGATTTTAGAAGGCAGATTTTATGACAAATGCTATGGTCTTTATACATTCACGCAGAGAAGTCTTGGTCTCCTTATTTTATGATCGGAAAACCAATGAACCGGGGACAAAGAGTCTTGCTTAAAAAGATCTGGGAAGACAAGGCACTGGAGATCAGCCACTGAGCCAAATCTCAGCATCTCATTCAGAACTCAGCTTCAATGCCAAAGGCTGTGCTGTAAAAAGCTTAAGTCCTTTTCATTTTTGAAATAGATTTTAAATTCAGGATATTTTCTTTGGAGAATTGAATCTCAAGATTTAAACTATGTGAAATTCTTTTGGTTTTATTTGTATAAAATACTATTCACTAACATGATTTACTAAAATACATATTTTTCAGTACTTATGTGATGACAGAATGAGAATAGCAAGCTTAACAGGGATGGAATATTTAATTCTGAGAGTACCAATATTTGTGACTATATATTCATTTAACTGTCAGTAGTTTTTGTGGTAAATTAAATTCTTTGGAAATTAGTCATAAAAAATTTGAGTCTCGTCAAAGTTAGAAACTTTGACTATGTGTTTAACATTAACATTTTACGATGATTTTAACATTTGTAAAGCAAGATTTCTGACAATATTTCTGAAAAAATCTGGCTGATTTTTAATGTGACTTAACATTTTCATATAATAAATAAACTTTCTGTTCACATTTTTTAAAGCTCTTTACTTGTTTAACTAGAGATGACTAACAGCAGTAAAGCTGTGATATATTTATGGTTCCAGTATGTGTTAAAACATTTAACGTATTTGAGTTGCATAAAATCAAATTCTCACCTTATGCAATTATTTTTAGTGCATAGTCATTAATTACTTTCATATTAAAGTATATTTTTGTAATTTCTATTTCTGAGAAGAATTTCATAGGCTAGAAGACTTAACTACTAAATAATAGTTTTGAAATGCTTGCTATTAATTCTAGCAAAGCCCAAGGAAATAGTTCAGAACTGAAACTGTAGTCCAAGTGATTAATGAAGAACCAAAAGTTTTTATTTTCAAAAGTTAAAGATCAAAGAATTTAAGACCTCTTCAGCATGCCTTTTCCACAAATACCTTAGAGTCAGGTCCTTTCCATAGGCACTAGGCAATGATTTACAAACCCTAGAATCACTTAACAGACTGATTTTAAAAAGTACAGTGGAAAGTAATTTGAACCAAAATAAATACACCCACTCAGAAAAGAGGGGGAAAGGAATTAGGGATGGTGATCATTTAGAAGGGAAAAAGTGAAAAAGAAAAAGAAAAAAGGAGAAAAAAAGAATAGAAAAAGGAACCAGATGAGTGAACTATAATTACACTATTCTTTTTTAGGGTCTTTCTTGGGATGTTTTTATTCAAGGATGTTGTAAGCCTGAAGAGCAATAATTTATTGTTTACTTCTGCTGTGGTGTAAAAATTTTAATTAGTTATCTTTTCCAGGTACGCACAAAAATGATACAAAATAAACCTGGTTCTGCCTTCTAAGAATATTCTAGTGAAGGATCATATAACAAGTTGATTTAGAAAGTAAAGACTTGCAGTTAAGTGTTTGCATTGTGAGATATAAGCAACCGGGTGAAGAACATATTAAAAGAGAAGTGAAACTTCTATTTCAAGGTGACAGATGGACACGTTTACCCTCTCTCCTTCTGCAAATTCCACTGAAATTTCAGGATTTACAAAGGAAAATAAACTCATAAAATAGATGAGACAGGAGATGGGTAGAAATCAGTCCAGAGATTTTGAAGATTGAAAGTAAATAGGATTCTACTGATGGGTAAACCAGATGGAGGGACCATACCCTTTAAAATATGTACAAGAGAGTAGGATCAGATGTGAGAGCCATCCTTCCTGGGGTGGGAGTCTCAGGGAGCAACAAATAAGATGAATTTTTTAACAATCCCCACCCTGAGACAACTTGGTGAAATTTAAAACCCAGAACTCAAAGGCAAGGGTTAGTAAACTACAGGCTAAATCTTGTCAGCTGTCTGTTTTTGCAAATATAGTATTATTGGGACACAGCCATGCGCCTCATTTACATATTTATGACTTTGGCTGGTTCCAACAGAGCTGACAGAGACTGTACTGCCCACAGAGCCTAAAATAGTGTGTCTGGCCTTTTACGGAAAGCTTGCCCACCCTCTGGCTTAGACCACCAGAGTTAACATAATTACTGGTGTGGCTGGATGCAGGTGTGCCATTTTTTCCCCCCTCTTTGTCCTGGTGGTTTTGTCTGTCTTTCTTTCCCTCCCCCCACGCCCCCCGCCGCCTTTTGCTTTCTTTTAAATTAAATTTTTTTTTAATATTCCACTTTAATCAACTGAGTAGCTACATATCTGTATTCTTTTAAATGGACTCTAGAGGTTTCAACAGCATATCTAACTTTTCAGTAGTTACTTAAGAGTTATTATTCCTAGTATCACACTACATGTAAATCGGAAAAGCTTTGCAGCTGCAAACTGGACACAACTCCGAGACTGAACGTAAACAGACAAGGGACTGACCTTGTATGACAACACACTATGACCCATCACCTCAGCAAACAGCTGAGGGTGCCAGAGCAAACCAGCACAGCAATCCATTCAGAATGGTCAGTACTTGGTTGATGACTGCCAACATCCGATTTTTTGGTCCCCACTTCCAACTCAGAACTGATCAGAGAAAGCAAGCCAAGTATGTTCCCCAAACAATCACACAAGATGCCTGCCACTCGGTGGCCGGCCTCCAGCTTCCTCATGCCAGCGAAGCCTCATAAGAGCCAGGCTGAGCCTTCTCTTTGGTTTTCACCCCAAAGCTTTCCCACTGTAAATCTCTGCCCACCAACACAAGTGATGGTGGCTGACGCCTTTTCTAACAGCAAGCCCTGGGGAAACAGCCTGTGTGTCCCCATTTTTTATTAGTTTATGTTTATTCCCACAACTCAAATGTTCAACAGCATAAAAGGAAAATAATTGTGATATAATCATATAAGGTATTACTTTTTAGAAATAAAAAATGAATGAGCAACAGGTATATATGACATAAATATATCAAGTGCAAGAATAGCAAAGAATACAGACCATATTCCATCTAATTTCCTTAAATGACTCAAGTCAAAAAAACAAAACAAAAACTCTTCTCCCAGCCTTTGCGGGTTGGCTGAATTGGGTGCTCCTTGGCACTTAGCCAGGCCGCCTACAACTCTGCCTTAGCCTTCACCTCCGGCACATGGGACACCGAAAGACCATTCCCAGTGGAGGCCTAGGGCTCTCCAGGTCTTTTCTAAGACCGTGTCATTCTGGGCACGTGGACAGCCTTCTAGATACCCCAGCTGACCCAAGTCTTTCAAAACTCTTACCCCATGTGTCTTCCTCCCTAGGGTTTCTCGTCGGTCTGCTGCTCAGGGTGATGTCTTTAAAGCCCAGAGAGCACAAAGGGGGAAAAACACACAACCACAGTTCTGTGAGAACAAGTTCCACACGACCCATCACTGTCTAGCCGCACCAAGTAATGGGCCACTGTCCTACAGGCAGAGTGAGCAAAAACACCAAAATCATCTTACAAACTCTAGCGGCCCCTTCCTTCATAAGCACTCTTAGTTGCTTTTATTAGATTCCAAGGCTTTGAAAGTTGACGCTAACAGGTTTTGCTAGCTTAATAGCTGCCTGGAACTGTCTAGCCCCTTTTTTGGGTGATATCACTCTCTATGGAACATTTTTAAATGATTAAATTTTAGAAATGAGGACTGACTAGTGGTTGCCAGGGGTAGGCGGAGCGATACAAGAGAGAGATGAGTGGCAACAGCGAGATGCTGGCACTGCTCAGCATCTTGCCTGCGGTGCTGGGTACATGAACCTACAAAATAAGTAGTTTACAGACACACACACACACACACACACACACACACACACACACAGTACAAGAATGGGAAATCTGAATGAGATTGGTGGATTAATATTGGGGGAAAACTGGAACAAATGTACAAGGGGTCTCTATTTTTTTTAACAACTATATGTGACTCTACAATTATCCCAACAAAAATTTCAATTAAAAAAAGTAATTCAGAAGATTCAGATTTAAGTTGAAGTTTTAAAAATACATTATCCAATTTATTACATGTCACAAGTTATAGGATTAAAAAATGTTTTAATTAAACCTAAAATAGCTCTTTTAATAAGTAAAACAAAATTATAAATAAGAAGCACCATACTATGATATAGTTGGTAGTGATCTTTTTTAGTGGCACATAAAATAACTGAGCATCTATAGTTAATGGCAACTTAGATTTGAGGATTTATGGTATGCTTGAAATAAGGAGGTTGATTTACAGGTCCATTTTGGCTCATGCTGCCTGCCACTGACACTAACCATTGAAAAGTCCAATAAACATGCTGATAGCAACTAGTGGTATGACAGAACAGAGTCAGGAAGCATATTGTAATTATTCACATTTTTGTTTACTACACATATAGAACAATAAATTCAGGAATAATGGGAAAGTAATTTATAATGTAATCAGAAATACAGATTATGAAATATTACCATTTAACTTTTCATGCAAATACTTTAGTATTTTCATTCAAAGCACATGTAACTCTAAATGCCATATAACTTTATTAGTTTTTGAAGCAGCTTTATTTAAAATTACCTTGGCTGTCTACAGCTATGCTACTCTGAACGAGCCCGATCCGTCTGATCTCAAAAGCTAAGCAGGGTCGAGCCTGGTTAATACTTGGATGTGAGACCACCCAGGAAGACCAGGTGCTGTAGGCGTAAAAAAAAAAATAAAAATAAGGGATTGTAAGCAGACAAGGTCCTTGCAATCTGTGAAGTCAACCAAGGGTTGCTTAACCTAAAATAATAATAAATAAATAATAAAACCACCTTTGTCAAAGTTTTAACTGGAACAAGTTACATGTACCTGAACGAGACATGAAGCAGTTCTTGGTAACAATACAAATTTTATCCTATAGTCACTACTGTTTATGTGTTTTTCTCTAGATGAAACTATTGAAAGGAAAATTTTAAGTATGTTAAAACTCAAGATTACTTTGTACATCATTCTAAGTAATTAATATATCGAGACCATAAATCATTACCTTTTATGTCAAAGGCCTATTATTCACTGATTTAGAAACTTCACTTTTATGTGTGTGCCATGGAGTTGAAGTCAGCCTACAGACACAGAATAGCTTAACAGAAATCTACTTTTTATCTTAACAGGTTTTCATTTTTTTATTGGAACATGGATTGGGGGTAGAAGTACTGAAAACACGGGGGTTCAACAGATTTACATTTCATCAAAGTAAAAAGGTTCTTAAAGAATACAATGATGGCATATAATCCCATATAGAACAAATCCTCATATTAATTAAATGACTGTGTCACAAAAAAATACTATAATGCTTTAAATAAAAATTTTAAGATCTATCAATGACCGCCAAGTTTCAAAGAAAATGGAGTAATAAAAATATTTAACTGTCCTTTTATCAAGCTTTTATAATCACATTCAGTCTTCATTATCTGAACAAATCAGTTTTAGCTTCTTCATAGTCCTCCATCTGTCTTTCAACATGACGCTTGTTCGATTGTTGAATTTATAATGTAAGAGTATCTGAGACCAGTTTCCCTCTCCATATTTCCTCACACCAGATTTTAAATTCTTGTCTTCTTCCCAAAGCCATGCCTTTTGATAAAAAAAGAAGTTATTCAGAGACAATTCTTGATATTTTTAAATGGGGTATGACTGACATATAACATTACATTAGTTTATATTATAATACAATGATTCGATATTTGTATATATTATGAAATGTTTTTGTGCATGTTTTACTACAGTTAACATCCATCAAAAGTAGATAAAAAGTAGAAGCTATTCACAGAAACAATTCTTTAAAGAACATATCTACTATAAATGACTTTTTAAAATATTAATTTCTTAAAGATGAAAGAATTTCTGTATACATTTTTTAAACTTATGTAAGATCTCTCATTTATCATAACATTTTTAAAGGCCCTTAATATTACTGATTTTTATGTAGATGTTCCACGGCTCAGCTGCTTAAGATCATAGAGCTATAAAGCAACAGAGTTAAATGCTAATCTAATTCCCCAATTCATCTGACTTTAAGCCCACATACTGTCATTTAAGATGCTTCTCTACAGTGGTCAGTAGGTTGGTATTTATAATCCACCTACCTGTAAAGAGAATTTATAAATATTTAATATTTTATAAATGAACTTAATGAAAACCCTGTTCTGTTTATGATGAGCAAAGTCCATGCACAGGTAAAACTCAAATCTTCTGTAAAAAATGTTTTTGAAAATATGACTAGCACAAATTAAAACCATACTATTTTATTTTTGGATAAAATGACTAAAATTTTTTAAAAATCAAATTCAGTATCATACAGAGGAAAAAAAATAACAGATACTCAGTATTTGGTAAAGGTGACCCACTAATCATTCTGAAGGAGCACTATGACCACCTGAGTGATTTACTGTATCTAGACTATGATCAATTTCCCCAGATGACTTTCACATTTTCTTTAAAAATTGATTATCAGTCACAAAAAAGACAAATACTGTATGATTTTGCTTACAGGAGGGATCTAGAGGAGTCAAAATCATGGAAACAGAAAGTAGAATGGTAGCCGCCGGGGGATAGGGGAGAAGGGAACGGGGAGCTGTTTAATGGGTACAGAGTTTTAGTTTTGCAAGATGAAGAATTCTGTGGATGGATGGAGGTGATGGTAGCACAACAATATCAATAAATGCCACTGAACTGTACACTTTAATACAGTTAAGTTGGTAAGTTTTGTTGTGCATGTTTTACTACAATTAAAAAAATATCTATCTCAGTTGTCTGATGCACTGTGAAAAAGAACTCAAGGTTGGTTGAAGAAGACAAACACAAAATGAAAACCATCTTGTGTAAATGCCATAAAACTGGCAGTGACCATAATTAAGTCCCTTGCAGAAGCTGTTTGAGCTGCCACCTATGAGCAATCGTGTTGCCTACAAGGTGTACAGCTACGCAATTTCCAGACAAAGAAAGTCCTATTACCTCCACAGACCGACCAGCCCACTCCCCTCACCAGTGACCACTCTACAAAGCCTCACTATGACCGATGCAAAACCAAGAGACAGAACTTTTGTGTGCGAGTGGCAACGAGTCTAAAGGGGAGGGGGGCGGACGTGCTGATTAGAAGTACTTCAGCAGTGAGTTATTAATCTTCAAGTTCACATGAACCTTTGAGGACACGATGAAAGCTATGGCACATACCACAACACAGTCGAACCCTGAGTGGCTCTCGGGTCTTGAACCACTTCACACACAAGTAAAGGTATGTACAATTTTACACAAAATTTCAGGGGCCACTTAGACTCCCTTTAAAAAACCTATCAGTTTGATGTTCTCCAAGATGAGATTTTCTGTTGTGCATGAAGTTGCCACACAATTATTCAGCTTTAAAAAGTAGCCTTTGGTTTATGTGAATATCATATACACAGCACTGTTTTCTTGTTTTAATCTGAGTAATATTACTTTTAACAGAGATTACAGATGATATTTGATATAATACCAAAGCCCATTTCTCTTAAGAAATAACTAATCTTTTCTGCTTGAATCCTATTTAAGTTCCTGGGTGCAACAAGTTTACGCAGTGCTTTCCAGTGGATCTCACATACAGCAGGGGTTGGCAAGCTGTTGCCAAAATCCAGCTCCGGGCTGTGTGCATAGCCCAGGAGCTAACAATAGTTTTTACATTTTAAAAAGCTATTTTTAAAAAAGAAAAAGAAGAATATGCGACAAACTGTATGTGGCTCTCAAAGCCTAAAATATTCATGGCCTGGCCTGTACAGAAAAAAATTTGCCAACCTCTGACCTAGAAGAAAGTTATAACTGAAAACCAGTGTTTAACATTAAATATTTTTTCTTACTATTGAAGAAGAGGAACTTGATATATTGTTTCTTTGAGGTTGATGATGCCTTATTTTGTTCGATCTAAAGTTTTTATAGTCTTTGCTTAATTTCATTTATGATTTAAAGGTAAAAGAATCTTGAAAAATATATGGAACAAGTGATCATATAGCAATAATAACTATAGTCTTTAAAAGATTAGAGTTTAAAGAGACCAACTCCCACTTTCTATAGATGGAGTTGAGTAAGTGACACAATTGGGTTATCAGCATCATATCAGAAAGAAAACACAAAGGCAGTAAAATTTCATAGGTCTACTTTTTCTTAAAACTCTTCATTTCTTCATTTTATACATTTCACTTATTATACTATATTCCATGCATAATGACACATAGTTAACAAAGAGTTTAAGATGATATAGTCCAAGACATTAAGAAAACTGTCCTTTGTGCTATTCTGTCTTTGCTTTTCTTAAAAAATTAAAAATAGAATCAATAAAACTCCTAAAACCGTTCTTCCCATGCCCACAACCCCCCTCAAATACAAAGAGCACATAACAAATTAAAATGCACCAATCCTTCTTTCCTAAAGCTAAAAAGTTTATATAACATATTTGATTTCTTCTGCCTATAGAGGAAAAAACTGCTTTATAATGCTTTAAAAATGCTACCATTTATGTAAAAATATAGTCATACAGTAATTCCCATTATATACCATCTATGGGGAAAAAAGTGTTGTTGAAAGATATTTATTTCCCTTTGAATAAATTTACAAAAGGAAGGCTCTTTTTAAATTGTGATGAGGTAGGCAGCAAGGAGAAACTGTCTAATCAGGTATAGTAGTGCAATAAACATTTTTAAGGAACCCAAATCTCAACACAAAAGAAGATAAAATCTGCCACCCATCTGAAACAAGTTGTTCTACCATAAAGCCAACCGTTGAAAGCTAAAGGTAAATCCAGACACTAGTGCTATCCACAGAATTCTTTTTTGGCATAGTAAACACTGATTACAATATCACCTATATTCTAGTCCTTAAATTATGTAGTTGCTATCCCACATTTTGTTTTGAATACAAAGAGAAATCGTTTTCCTCAAATACATCCATAAATAACGCCTATAATACCTCTTAGAATTGTTGACAGAACTACAGGGAAAGATTTATTAGAAGTATGAGGCAGAGACTTCCAGTTTTTTGGACCGATATATTAAGAACTTGGAAATATTATTGCAGTCCACAGAATAAAAGTTGATGACTTCATCAACTCTTTTTAGATTCATCAAAGAATTAATGTTACAGGGCAAACTGCGGCTCTGAAAACTAGAAAGACAGAAAAGTAGATACAGACAGTCACGGCCTGCCAGGAGCAGAAGGCTAAGGCCCACAGCTGGAGCCAGTACTCACTGGTGGGAACATTTCACTGTGCTGGCTATCACTGGAGGCGCACTGTGGACAAGCTTGACTTAAAACACGCCAGGGGCCCAATCTTAGCGAGGCCAACCAACTTTTTGAGTTTTACCTCCCAAAGCCCAACCAGGTTCTCAGGGTGAAGATGGTAGAAAAATCTCCTCTTGTTTCAAGCAGGAAGGGGAAACCAGCCATTCTGAAATACATTCAAGCCATTCTGTTCTCAATAACAGAAGCCTGCCCTCAAGAGAAATTAATTTTGCCAGTGCCTAACTGACCTGTGGAAACAACCAACTCTAGCCCCTTCTAGCTATCCAATCAATACTGGGAAAGGAAAACAGCCAACTTCAGCCCCCTCTAGGCTTCCTGTTTCACTCAAGAAACAGGAAATAAAAGCTGAGAAGCACACTTTATGGTCTTAGCCCAGGACACAGGCTCACTAAAGGAATGAGACAATCGCGGAACTATAGACCACTACCTTTCCTCCTCCCCCATCTTAACACCACATTACTTGGGCTCCTGTATAACAACTGCCTCAGCTGAAAGAGCTGCCTTGGACTCTCACTAAAAAGGTGTCTATAGAAAAATCCAAAGATAAGAAAGATGAAAACAAGGAAATTTTAGCCTCTGATACCTATAGCTATAGTAAATAAAGTATAACTCCTCTCCAGACAAACATAAAATCTCATAGTAAAGACCAATTTATCTTAGTTCCTTTTATTTTATACATCATATCCAGCTATCAACAAAAAACTATAAGGTACACTAAAAGGTGAAGAATACTATCAGAAAGGACAAAGTATCAGGCTCATCTATGGCAGAGATGCTGGAATTATCAGAGTAGAAATTTAAAATAACTACGATGAATATGCCAAGGGCTCTAGTGGAAAAAAGTGAACAGGTGAAAACAGATAGAAAAATAAATGTAAGCAGAGATGTAAACCCTAAGAAAGAACCAACAGGAAATGCCAGAAATCAACAACACAGAAAGAGAAATGAAGACGTCTTTGGCGGGCTCATCAGAGGACTAGACATGGATCAAGAAAGAATCAGTAAGCCTGAAGATATATTAACAGAAACTTCTCAAACTGACAAACAAATAACAAAAAGAAAAAATAATAGCCAAGAACCAAGAACTATGGGACAATTACAAAAGGTGTGACATACATGTTATGGTACAACAGAAAAAGAGAGAAGGCATGAAATGAAGATTTAACGTAACAATGGCTGAGAATTTCCCAAAATTAATGACAGAGACCAAAACAAATCTAGGAAGATCAGAGAACACAATGTAGGATAATACCCCCAAATCTATACCTTGGCACATCATGTTTGCAGGGCAAAAAAATCTAAGACAAAAATACATAAGACATTCGGTGGCATAAGGTCCGCAGGAATTCACCCAACAGCAACAAGGAAAGTTAGAGGACCCCCATGACCTGAACCATAATACAGGTGGAAGGTATATGTTATCAGTGGAAACTGACAAAAGGTACGTGAAAAAGCAGCGTGTAGGCACTCTGCTTACTGATCTCAAGACAGCCTGTGGTGTACATTTTTCCAAAGTACGAGCCTCCCTCAATCTGCAATAGCTCCAGAAACAGAGGTAGTAGGACTAAATCAGGAATCACAGATAAGAAATACTTGCAAGAAGCAAATCAAAAGTAGGAATTGCTTGCTATGTTCACCAGGGGAGAAAGCAAGGCCAAAATAAGACATGAGTCACAGGAAATATTTCTAGTAGCCTAGAACTTGACCCTTGACCTAAAATTTCCATATGAACCATTTGCAAAAAGATTATCAAGAAAAAAAAACTCTTAAATAAAGGAGAGTAGAAAAAAGTAGGATCACCTTGCACTTCCAGCCATGACAGAACAAGACCAGATTGATTCACTGCTGTAAACAACTAGAAAACTAGATAAAATACAGGAAATGATAGTTTCAGACACTGGACAGATGGCACAGGACCTTTAATCACTGATGGGGAAAGAGATGAAGTGAGTTTTAAAACTGACCTATCTTAACTTTCTGAACAGAAAAATTCTGTATAAAATGGTATTTTCTTGTTTCTTTAAAGCACTGAAGACTCTCATTTAAATTAAATCCCACCTTACATCTGATGAACTGACTTTTAAATAAATGTCATCGACACCCAACGTAACACAATTTTAAAAATGCAGGTCAAGTGTTTTCTTAGAACTTAATAGGCAGACTAGTCAATTAATCTAAGTTGGCACAATCAAAGACGACCAAGAAGAAACATTTTATACTTAAGGTATTTTTAGGGTTGACAGGATGTGAAATAATCATAATTATTCAAGTTATGATTTTAATGACCATTAAGTATTATTTTTAAAATAATAAAGAAATACCTGTTTTTTCCTAGATCGATGATTTTTAGAAGTTGCTGGCTGATTGCTTAAAGCATGCATTCTCTTGCTTTCAAAGTCTTGTCTACTGTTATCTTTTCTCTTTCCTTGACCTAAAAGTAAAAATACTATCAACAAAAATTGTTTCACATTAAAAGAAAAAGAGGAATTGTATTTTTAAAGGTTATCATGAAGTTCCTATTTATTTTTTAGCTATTTTAAAAAAAAAGAATTCTATGTGCTTAATTTTTCCCCCCTTTGAATCTTGAAGCAGCATGGTATAATGCAAAGATTAGCACTGGAAAACCAGAGGGTGTGTTTTGAATCTTGATTCTTTTATATGCCTTTAAACAAGTCATCTCACCTCACAGAGCCTGCGTTTTCATCATTTGTTAGAAATAATATTTACCTAACAGGATTGTTGAAATTTTCTTAAGATGGTTATTTATGAAGTATTTGACACACTGTAGTAAGTATAACCTTTTCCTTATTCCCTTTTTTATTCAAAGTCAATTTAGTAAGATAAGAAATGTATATGTAACTGAAAAGAAACAGTACTTTAATTATTGAAAGAAAAATTTTTATATAGCAAATCTAAAAGAATCTATAAATAGAATTAAAAAGTTTTGCAAGATGGTTAGTTATAAAATCAATAAACAAGACTCAATAATATTTCTGTATATTAGCAACAGTTAATATATTTAATTAAAATAACTGAAAGATAATATTTACAATAGTAACAAAAATGTAACATTCTTAGGGATTAAGTCTAGCAAAAGTATTCAAGATCTGTATGTTGTAAATTACAAAGCTTTACTATATGTGTGTGTGTGTGTGTGTGTGTGTGTGTGTATAAGGTATATACATATGTTGTAAGAAAGTATATGACAATCTAAATATACTTTTTGTTAATATAATTGTGTCAATCCTCTCCAAAATTATGTTATTACAACACAATTTCAAATAAAAAATTTAACAGGGTTCTTCGAAGAACTTAAGATTAATCTAAACTTTATGAGTTAGGAATGGCAGTCTACCCTGGGCCATGAGTATCCTTGCAGTTCTTGCTAAATGTACAAATTTATCCATGTTCTGATACCAAGCAATTTCTGTAGTTAGTTAGATAGGCACTTAAGTAGGTCAAGGGAACTAAATTATTTTAGTTTAGAAATAATTTAGTTTAGCCATTTTCTAGTAATAGATGTAGGAAAAAATTCTGGAACTCCACCAAGAAGCAGCAAGTATTTGAGTTTAACTTCACTATCTTTAAAACGAGGATGATGACAATATCTATGGATGTAAATGTTTCAGAGCTGCAATTTACAAATATTAGCTAAGAGTGGCCATGCCATCAGCCATCAACGATGAATAAATTTATTCAATTAATATTTACTGCAGGCCTACTATGTGCCTGGCATCAAGTTGCTATATCTATTATTTTATATTGATCAGTATCTAGGTTTGGATCAATACAACTTAAAAATCCCTGTATTAGTATAGTACCTAGAACACTCAGTTTAATAACCGTTTGTTGACTGCAAAAACACTAAGAAGGAACTTACGATCAACTTGTAATTGAAAATAATTATGGACTATTTTTAAGATTCTTTTTTTGGTTATTGTTGGTTTTTTAAATCAATGCCTTTAATAAGGATAACAAATTCTTAACACAACGAAGAGTGTAGCTAGATTCTATATATAGCTATTCCTCATTATTCATGAATTTTGTATTTGCTAATTCACTTACCTACTAAAATTTGTAACTCAAAAGCCAATACTCAGTGCTTTTGTGGTCATTGGCAGACATGTGCAAAACGGCAAAATTTCGAGTCACCTAACATGCATGTTCCCAGCTGAGATTAAATAAGGTGAAGCTCCGCCTTCCTGTTTTAGCTCTCATGCTATAAATAAGTGTCCTTTATACAGCCTATTTTCATGCTTTTTGGTGGTAATTTTGTTATTTAAAATGCTCCCAAGTGTATTGTGGAAGTGATATCCAGTGTTCCCTAAGTGCAAGAAAGCGATGACGTTCCTTATCGAGAAAATACATTAGAGATACTTCCCTCAGGCGTGAGTGATAGTGCTGTTGGCCATGAGTTTACATTAATGAATCAACGCTGTATGTTACATAAGGTATCTTTAAACAGAAACACATAAAACAAGGTTATGTACTCATCAGCTGACACAAATGTGACCAGAGGCTCAAAGGGACCGAACCCCGTACTCCCCTGCAGTGGGTCAGGATTCATTACTTCGCTGTTCACAGAGACTGTCTAGAACATAACTATCAAAAATAACAAGAATCAACTGTATTTATGTCTCAGATGAATAATTATTTCAAGTTGCTAAATAAAGTTAATGTGGAAAAGCAATGAATGCCCAGAGCCATAGCACTTGAAGCAAGGCAGTCAGACTATCTTTTCAAATTAATCACCACCTGTAACTCTGTGAAGTCAGGACATTTGATCTCTGTGCTTCAGTGTTCTGAAGTGCGTTTTGTGTGTGTGGTGAGGTCCAGGGTTGGTTGACTTTCCAGAACATATCAATCCCCCACTTCTAAAACTGTAATAAGAGTACTCACTTTGACTAGTTTCTGCCCTTTCTTCTTTTTCATTAAAGCCTTGTTGTCTTCCACGTTGTGACTTAGATAAGAAGAGATTCCTGTGAGACCTACGTGACACATGAAAGCTTGTGACTGGTTCCACAAAGACTAGAAAAGCTATAGAAAACGGCAGATGATTTGTCTTCTCTCTGTTCTAGAACATTCTTCTACTTTGGCCTGTTTCTTTTGGTGCTATTCTCGCTCAGTGCCCACCTTAACTTTTGGCCTCTGATTTTTGCTATCAGACTTCCCTCTCTCTCATCACTTATTTCCTCCATCTCATCTACTCAGAAATCAAGATTTTTTTGGTCTTCCAATCAGACAGATCAAGACACACAAAAAAAATCCTCAGACTACATAGTATTGACTTGCATTCTCTCCTATGGTTTATAAGTCTACTTCCCAAAGAGAAAAGCCAAAATTCCTTTATACATGATGGTAGATATCACTTGATCATAGCTTCCAAAACGGGTTTTTTCGAAATGTAAGGCTGTTTGGAATTATAGGATGTGGCAGAATTTTTTGACAACCCTGCAAAGTTAGTATAAGTCCAATTTTATACAGGAGCAAACTCTGATGAAAGAAGTTCACTCAAGTGATTTCATTACCAACAAAAACCTATACTTTTATTGCTCCAAGTGCTCTATGCCACCTGATAATCCCTCTCTCCCAAAACTTTCTATTATGCTCTCCAGAATGCTGTTCTCACCTCTTCACCAGTTTCCCCACCTCTTTGCCTCATCTAAAATCTAGCTCTGCCCCGGGGACGGTATCTCACTCCTCTGTAGGCTTCCCAAGTAGACACTTAAACTCCCACCTTCCATGAACCACCAGGGTCCTGGAGGTGGCCCCTATACTGTTCATTCCCTACTTTCTGCTTCCACTGACGTCATAGCCCCTGACAATCACATTACTGAGGTGAATCGCCACCTACCACACTTCATAGCCACTCGCCCCCCTTTCAAGTACCTCCCATCATTCACAAATCTTTCTCCACCCCAACTGCCACTATTACCATGAACTTTTTGGTGTTCCCATGGAAAACCCACATAAATAACATCCTGGCTCCACACTCCCCATTCCCATTGGCCAAGTCAGCCACAGTGTCTGTCGTTCAGCATCTCAACTGCTCTATCTCTGAAATCATTCATGTAGACTTTCTGCTCTCTGAACATGTTAGATTGTCTTCACAGCATTTCCAGTAGTTAAATACAGTTTTTCATAAAATTGGATTTTGGGATGGCCATCAGAAATATAACCTCCATCCCCTTCCTGCCCCAGCATCATATCTTCGTTTCTGTGGCAGAATAAGCATTTAATAGACATCTACTCTAAGTTCAAGTACTCCCTACATGTGTTTTCCAATAATGATTTTGTAGAAACAACACGAAACAAGACCTGAGAGGCAGGTCTCTACAATTTGGAATTCCAGGCCACGCCAGGGTCTTGAATATCTGCAGAGGTTAAGAAGGGCCCTGTGGTAGTCTTTAAATCATGCCATTTATGTGGCAGTTATTATAACATGTCTAGGTCTGCATGAGTTGCCAAAAAGATTTCAAAGACGAGAAGAAAACTGCCAATTTACTTCACCTCAGCAAGGATACTGTATCATCTGGGGATTTGGTTATTGCAGATGGTTTGTCACTAACACTTTAAAAGAAGAAAAAAAATGTAAGAATGTAATAAACTTTTCATAACATTATTTTCCACATAGTCCATTTATTAAATATCTCAATTTATAAAAAAATATTTTGGAAAGAAATCCTGGTAACATTAGGACATATACTGTCCTATAATATGGCTAACATTTACCCAAATGTGCTTACTAGATATTATATCAAGCTTCCCCATGCAAGTTAAACAGAAAACTGTATTCAAGCATTCGTATGTCACGCTTTTAAAAGTTCTCCCGTGCATCTTTATTTCCATGAATTCAAGTTCAATTTCTTGTCCCCTTCACCAGTCGACGACTGAACTTTTTAACAAATTCCTCTCTTTGCTGTAGATAAAACTGGATTCCACAAACACAGCATGACCACTTACACCCTCCATGCCTTCACGGGAACTACACTCTCCTGAAATTTTTACTCTTCTAAGTAAAATTCTTTACTAACTTTCAATGCCTCATTCATGTTCACACTTCCTTGAAGCTGCCCATATCAACTTTAGCATTTATGTCCATCTATAAATTTTAACAACAAATTACATAATGTCTGCTACTGTTTGTTTCACACTGATAGTTCTTATGGTCTTAAATAGTTTATAAGCTTCATCGAACCAAAATATTTATTTTATCTAGTGCCGGTAACATGAGGGCTTCATCTGTCCTAGCATTTGTCTGACTTTGCAATCACACTTCTGATTCTATCCTTGCTTCACTCGCGTCCTGCTGATTCTTGTCCTGATACTGGTGAATTTGATGCTTTATTTGTCCTGATTCTATTTGCTTACAGGATGGTTTTGATAGTTGCTTGACTTTTGAACTTTACTTTGACTCTAGTTTTGGTTTTGCTCCCTGTATCTACTATTACAAGTCTGATAAATGCTTGATAATGAACTAGGCACCATGGACACAGAGCTAATTAAGAAACTCCAGAGAATTCTCAATCTAGTGAGAGATACAAAGTTATGTAAATATCCAAGATATGTGACTCTAAGGGAGCTAAGAAGGGACAACTCTGATTGGAGAGGTCAGTATGACTTCTTATAGGTGATCTTTGAGCTAGATCTTAAATGGCCAGTCAGAGCTTGCCTTAGTGAAAACAGAAAAAAGTAGACTCAAAATTGAAGCAAGGTAGAGCCATGAAAGAGCTTGTAATATTTCAAGATTGGGGAGTTCTGTGTTGCCAGAAAGTACCGTATGTGTGGGCAAGGAGGGGTCAATGCTTAGATGCAGACTTGTTTATGAACAAAACTGAACACATCTACATGAGGTTTTGTACACCATACCAATAGACTCTGACTCATCTAGTAAGAAACAGGAAGCTGATGCATGTTATTAAACTGGGAAGTGATTTAAACATCTGTTTTCATGGTAAGATAACTATGGAAGTCATGTCAAGAATGAAACTGTGTGGCACAAAGCTAAGTAATAATCTAGGATATGAATGATAAGAAAGAATGGATTCTTAGAGAGGTGTTTCTAAGATGGGATTCATTACCTGGGGAGACAGCTGGATGTATGAGGTGAAGAAGAGGCAGGGCACAGAGACAGATGACACCAGAAACTGTTTTATACACACTGTCTGTCCGGAGGGCTTCTGAAGTAAGTGCTGGTACGTAGGAAATGTGTTGTTCGTTATCAGTAGGAATTATGAAAAGTTTTAATTTTTTTTAAAAGAAGTATTACAATGGGCAGGAAGGCTGGGTCACAGAATGTATTCGGTCTTAGTATTATTAATCTTTGATTTCATAAACAAAATGAAATAATTTAGCCAATAAAAATAAAACCTGAACTTCTCAAAATGGGTCTCGGAAAAAAATAAGTCAGTGGGAAATAAGACTTTAATGAGTTTTTGGGGAGATGAAGCAGCAAGGAGCAAACTCTACTCACATAGGCATGGAAGGTAGACTGTAAGATGACTGAGCTCAGTCCTGAGGTGTGACCAAAGCCATGCCCGTCAAACCTGGACCCCAATCCCCACCTCTAAGGGCTCAAGTCAAGGTCCCAAGAATAAACAGGAATATTACATCCATGTCGACCACAGGATGTGACTATGTGGCCTTGGGTTAGGGTGGAAGAAGAGAGGGAAAGGACCACAGGCTCAACAGAGAGGCAGACTTTTCTAATGGCAGAGTTTATCTTCTTCAATAGGGTTAGCCTCTAAAGACAAAGCAAAAGGCAACAATCAATTCTATAAAAATCACCTTCACAAACCTTTAAAGAAGAAATAATTTTGGAGACTGAACTCTCATCTCTTGATATGAATGACTGACAAGCCGGCTTCCCTCTAGCACTGGAGCAAATCACAATTTGTTCAGCGGAGGACCAACAAAGTGGACTAGCTCATGCTTAGAGAAGATGTATGAACTAGGTCTTAAAATACCAAATAATCCGCAGTACAGTAAAAGAGTCACCTAAGGAAGGCATGTGGGACCCGAGGACTAAGGGACACAGATGAGTTGGGTTTCCAACCCAATGCTGTTCCAGAGCACATGTCCTCTGAGAATGCTAAATGATATTACTCACGCTATCTAAATTGTACATTTTCTCACTCTATTTTTGTTTAGCATATGTAACAGAATTTTGCATAAGCCATACATACTCCAAACAGCGAAAAGTTAGTCATCAGCAAGACAATATACCCACTGCTCAGTAATTATTTTATTAATAATGGCTCACTAGTATCACTTTTACCTTAAGATATTGTACTCCTAAGACAAAAAAAAATGTATCAATGAATTGACAAACCTTCTCCCTATATCCAGATCAACTTCAGTTCCTGTGTCGCTATCACTATCAGGTTTATCTTGATAGGCTGTTGTTCTTGCTCTTTTACTTTCCACTACTTTTGCTGCTGCCTTAAACAAAGGAAGGAATGCACTGAGCCATTTTAAACAAAGAGCATTAAATTAAGCCTTCTAATTCTTTGACAGTCCTAACTAAAGCACCTGTTTACAGGCCAATTAAAAGCCCTATGTTGTTATTTTCCCCAGTAACTGTTACAGCAGCAGCAGGTACTTTAGCTACCTGCTTGGTTTATAAGCATTATGGAGGTCTTTCCTTGCAAATGTTATTTGATACACACAATACTCACTAGGCAATTTTAGTATAAAAGGTTAGTTAAATTCAATCAATAAAAATTCCAGATATTTAAAAATAAAACCACCTCAAATTAATCAATAATCCACTATAATATAGTAAGTTAAAAACTTCTGAGGCCAAGACAGAGGATAAAATGTCTTGAAAAAAAAAACTTAAAGGCCCTTTTTTACCTTAATTTTACTTTTTCCAAAAATATGCTAAAATTTTCTTTAAAATTTAAACTAAATACTTTTCACTTACTTCTTCATTCTAAGTTTTCCACTTCAACTTTTTTATTTTGAAAAATTCCCCTAACTCTCATTTTGAAAAGTTATAAAAACACTACAAAGGTCACCGATAAACCCTTTACTTAATGTAACATTTGCCACATTAGTCTATAGAAATTACTCCATAAAATTCTGATTTTTTAAAAAGATTTTCTATTTCAAGTATTCTCCTTTATATAACAATTTTGACCAAGTCTACCAAGTCTCTCTGAAATAGTCATACCTTCATTAGAAAAGCTGATGATTTTTCTTTGAGCACACAATTCACAAAACTTTTAATTTTCTCCATCATGTGGTTATAGCTGAAGTGTTGAAAAAAGGAATGAAATGCATCTTTCTGAGAGATTACCATAACCAATTTCCTTCGTAAAGGCTAAAGAAAACAGAAGAAACATTAACATATAAATCACAAATAAGATACTAGAAATTTTGTTATATTTAATTGAAAAGATCGCTTTACAAATATAAAGAAAAAAATTTAAAAATTTAAAATTTTTTCATGTTTTAAATGGCCCACTAATATATCTTTCTGACTTAAAAAATATATATTATGAACCTGAACATCCATTACAAAGTTTAAGAAATAAAGACATCTGTCTAGTGACAGCCCTTGCATGCTTCCTTAACCTGACTGGTAACCCTGCAGCCTTCCCTCTCCTCAGAGTAACTATTCCCCTGAATTTAGAATGTATCGTACATGTGCATTCTTTATACTTGCACCTGTATGTATACAACTGTAAACAATATGTAGTAAATACTTTTTAGCAGAGTTTTGACTTCATACAAATAATGTTATATGTGTATTCGTCTGAAATTTGTATATTTTGCTGAATTCAATGTTTATGAGATTTATCCATACTGATTTGATATTTGTAGAACTAATTCCTTTCTGTTATGCAGTATTCCACTGATCAAAAAATCACTTCCTCATCCATTCTTCTAGCCTACTGATAGTATTTAGGCTCTTTTCTATTACCACAATCTGTTCAATGTTTTTCCATGTCTTTTTGTGCACAGTAGAAGTTTCTCTTGAATAACAGTTCTTTCAAAGCTGGTTGCACAATAAAAGCTATAGAGCTTTAAAAAATTCAACTTCTCAGGCTCTATTTGGACCATCTCAGTAGGGCCTGTTGCCCCTGCTCCTCCAAAATAAAGCTTTATGGCTTTTAAAATTTGCACTGAATGTGAGAACAGCTACTTTAGAGTGCTTATCTAGAAGTGGAGTTGCTGGAATGCATGCTTATATAGATTTTGCTAAAATACTCTCCAAAGTTTAAGTACTATTTTACATTCCAGAGAGGAAGGCATGGCAGCCTTATCATTTCTCCACTTTTTGAGCCAACTGTTGGTATTCTAAGCCTTTTACTCATTGCCTGTCCGAGTGAAGGAAATGCTATTTCAAATGTTACTTGGTATTGCCCAATACTGATTACTAAGACCAGTGAGGTTCAGCACTTTCTCTTAAGCTCTGGCTGTTAAGGTTTTCCCCTTCTGTGAAGTCCAAGCAGAGTAGGGTTTTCGGTAGCCTCAGTGTGGAGGCAAAAAGTAGGAGCATGGAACCCAGTAAGTGTATCAGGCTTCCTGCTGTAAGCTGGAAGGTTACAGAAACAGCAGTATCACAACTACTTATACATTTATGATACATGTACTCTGCTAGAGGTGTGCTACTGTTCAATAAAAAGTTCACTGAAACTATCTTTTCTTTGAATAAGTTTAATTTACTCCAATAGCACTTTGTTGTTATTATTTAAAAACTAAGTGCTATCAACCTTAACATTACATATATATACTAAACTACTAATGATTCATAAGAAACCTCGAGAAAAATAAGCAAGTTATAATGCTTCCTTCCATTCCTGCACTGCCCAATGGTAGCCACTAGCCATACATGCCTACTGAGCCCTTAAAGCATGCAAGCCCTGAATTTAGACAAAAATATAAAATAGCAGGTTTCAAAGACATAGACAAAAAAGGGAGTGAAAATATCTCATTAATATTTTTATATTAAATGTTAAAATTTTTTTAAATATATTGGGTTAAATAAAATGTTATTAAAATTAGTTTCACTTGTTTGTTTTACTTTTTAATGTGGCTACCACGAAACTTAAAATCACATATGTGATTTGCATTATATTCTATTAGACAGCACTATCCTTTGCTGTTTGTTTAAAGATAAATCATTTCTTATCCCTCTGATGTTCTTTCAACGCTCCTCATTCTATATAAACAGTCCTAATATTCTGATTCTAATTTAAACAATTACCGTGTTAGAATCTGAATCACCAAATATTCTTTCAAAGACTTCTTCTGCTTCCTTAAAATCGCCACTTTCAATACAAACAGCTATAGCCTAAAAGATAGGATGACAAAAACATACTTCAGATCACTTTTCAAAATATCTAATTGTTGTCATATCAAAAAAATTTTCAAAGGTAAAATAACTGTGGTTTAAAAAGACAGAAAAAATTTTCATTGGCCTGTTGCATATTTATTAATAAACACCCAGCATTCTATCTCTTTCTACTTTAGGCTAAATTAAAGGCGAGTAATAATAAATAAGTTAGGAGCTACAGTATGTATACTTAGGACCCAGCTATGTTATTTTGAATAATGGAAAATGATAGAGGAGGCAGATGGTATTTGTGATACATTAGGATATACAAAATTTGCTAGTTAGGATCCCTGTAAAATTTCTAATAGAAACCCAGGAAGCCAGATGCTTCTGAATATCATTTTCTAAATAGGTCTTTTTGATACCGAATGTGGTAAATATGAGACCATTACCATCTCAGTAGCTTTGTAAACTTGGGCGAATTATTTAAGTTTTTGGTGCCTCAGTTGTCTTATATGCAAAAGATTGAAAATAACAGTATTTCATGGAGTTGTTCTGAGGATTACAGTTATATATGAAAGTGCTCAGAACAGTATCTGGCAAATAGTAAATAATACATTATACATTCACTATGTATTTTATGGTAATGCAACTTTATACTAGTAAATTAACAAAGGCCTGCTTCCTCTAGAGCCCTCCCAAATTGGGGTAACATAACAAATCTCGGTCCTGGGTTGAAATTCTTAAAAAAAGCAGTTATTTTTCTGCCCATTCTTTTCAGGTCTTAATTCTACTTGACGGTCACTACACTATTATTACTTCTTAGGAAGGTGGGCCACTACCTGGGTTTTCTATGCAACAGTAAAAAATTCTCTTTTAAATAAGGAAAAGTTTATTTATCTAACAAAATCTCTATTTTTTGGGATCCCTTATATTTGCTTTGCCTGTTAGCAAAACATACTTTTCTTACTATATTTTTGAATGGCTTTTTTGGCTTCTCACTCTTTAATAGGCTACTCCTAACATTTTATGTAGTTAAACTTTCCATTTTCAAAACTATATTTATCACAAAAATTCATTTTTTAAATCCAATATTCTACTTTTTTCACATTTATAATCTTTAAATAAAAAATGGGAGAGCGCAAATCGCAGGTTTTGAAAGTTGCTTGGTGATCTTTAAATAGATGCAGCACATTTTCATGAGTGAGGGCAATCTACACTTAGGCAGCAAACATTAAAACAAAGGTCAAATTTCTAGAGGATGACTACATTAACTTTTACTCTGGGTTTACTCTGGGTTTACCACGCAACTTCTATTAAGTGTCTCTTAATTTCTTCAGATGTCATATCTTTATTTACTAGCAAAATAATAATTTTAAACACAAAATTAATACTCATACCTGAATTTTAATTAAATTCTCTATTTCTTCATGAAGTTTGTCATGCTCCTTTTCAATTGAAGCCCAAATCATCAGGGCTGATTCCAAGGGTGTAATTCGTTCATCAGTTTCAAATTGTGCATCTTTTAAAACCAGAACAAAAACAAGTAATTTAGAAAGCTAAATAGAACCTTATTTTGTCAATTTTTAAAGATTTATTTCTTTAGGTATTTACTGAGTGTATATTATCTGTTCAGGCACTGTTTTTGTATATACCAGTTTAGGGAAGTGATTTAAGTTAATTTCTGTATTAAAATCAACTTTAACAATGAAAAAGCTAGATGAGTTTACAAAATATCTGAAGCTTTTCTTTACTAAAATATTGATTTCAAGAGCTAAAGCAAGCTATATCGTACATAAGGTGTTACAGTAAAAGAAAGAGCTCTTAAATGGTCCCAAGTCTAACTGCATTATAACAAGCCTCTAGAAAATGAAATGAGTTTATTTTGAATTCAGTTTTAGCCTATACTACTTGAAATCCTTGTGAATATTTGAAAAAGGCTCCTTCAAGAAGTTATTTCTCTACCAACATTCTTCTAATCACCAAGGCTTAAAGTCTGAGAAGCCACTGTCTCACTCCTTCCTTTTTCATCACCATAGCCAATCTGTTGCAAAAGACTGTAGAGTAGTTTAAAACACTTGACTTTGGAGTTTATTCTAGATCCATCATGTACTGCTTATGCAGTGTTTAAAAAGTTTTTTCACCTTTCTAAACCTCAGTTTCGTCATTTACAAAATAGCGAAGGTAAATACTATCTCATAGGATTTATGTGAGTATTTAATGACATGATATTTGCACTACTGTTATACTTTCTTAAAACAGAATTTTGATCAGGTTATTTTGATCAAACACTCACCATAGCTGATTTACACACAATCATCTCAATCTGACATTCAGAATCTTCATTATGTAAGTCCTACATCTATAATCTATAATTCATTCATTTAATAAATACTCAGTACTCACCATGAGTAGGCACTTGCCTAAAAACTGAACTATCTCAGTGGATAAAGACAAAGTCTCTATTCTTAGGATGCTCACAATGCTAACAGATAGATGAATCAAGTTAACAGATAATTTAACTTCAGAGTAATAAAGGCTAGTAGAGAAAAGGGTACTAGGAACCCAGAAAAATGGGGGAGAGGCCTCTTTCTGGAAGTGAGGGGGAAGGAGCCAAGATCAGCACAATGTGAAGCAGAAGCAGCAGTCACACGAATATCTACAGGAAGAGTGCTCCACAGGGACCACCAAGTGCAGCGTCCTGATAGGAGCCTGGTGTTTAAAAGGCAGAAAGGAGGTCAGTCTGCCAAAAGCAGTGGGCAAGTGGGAGGCATGCCATCTGTGATAACAGAGGAAGGACGGAAGTGTCTGAGAACTCTGAATGGACAACTGGATGGTGGACTGGATGTGAAGTGTCAGGAAAAACAAAAGACTCTCAGATTTTAACAGCTGGAGGAAGGGACTGCCACTTACTGACACAGGAAACCTGGGTGAGGAGCAAGCTGTGGGAGTTAAGCATGGCAATCAAGAGTTCTACTTTCCAGGTAAACTATAGTTGATTCTCCAAATAATTAATGTTTTTGTTTTGCTTAGAATGCCTGTCTTCTTCAGCAGCAGGCCCAGACCATCCTCCTCCAATTCCACCTCCCCTACATCTACTCTGCTTCTAGTCCTATCCACCTGGGGGCCTGGCACCAACTCCAGACCTACCCTCACCCCCAACACAAAGCATGCTACAGGAGCCAGAGCTAGATTGCGAGATGTACTAACACACTGGGATTCTGTGTAACACAACATGTGCATAAGTGAGCAGTTTCACGTAAGTATTGCCTACCACTCAGTACTATTGGCAAAACATTTTGTAAACTGTAAGAACAAATAACTATGTAGTTATTCGAATCAAAAAGTCTTAGAAGATTTAGAAATCATCATGTAGTAAGATCAGCCATTGTTGATAAACTGAATCATTTAAGTTCATTTAAGATTGCCCATAATAATCTTAAATGAACTATGGTGACAAGGGAGAGAGCTATTACAGCTATAAGTCATATCCCTCATATAAATAAGTGCTGAAATCAAGTTCATATAAGAGGCTTCAAATATCATAGTTGCCGGTAAAAAATGGAGTTGGTATGATAGTAAGAGTTACCACAAAGTTCCCATGCAAGTTTAACATAAAGTCTCCATGAGAGAACCCAAGTACAGCAGCATCAGAATGACCCGGGAAACTGCTAGACATCAACCCCAGGCCCCTCGACTTTCCTACTGAATCAGAAACTCATGGAGGGAAAGGGGATTCAGCATTCTGCTTTTTTTTTTTAACCAGTCCTCTAACATTTCTGAAATAGACTAAAGTCTGAGAACCACTGCTCTAAGATATAGGCTATTATTTCTTTGACTTCCTTTAGATATGCTTGTGTGTAGATGTATACAACAAACATATGTGGGCAACTCTCAAAAACAAACGACAGCTCCTGTTTCTTCTCATTGTCCTACCTTTAGACATAGATTGATATATTTACAATATAAGATAAAAACTCATTTACCAAGGCTTTTTCCTGCTGCAATTCTTGTCAAAAACTGACATATGTATATAGTTCTCAACTGATAAGCTGTAAGACTGGAGAGTCCATGAATAATAGCTGAAAAAGAAAAAAGTGAATTTTATTAAAACCTTGACCCAGCAGTCCCCATGTGGTTTCTTGAGAAAACAGGTTGTAAACAACATGCAAAAATTATCATAAATTTAAAGCTGTATGCTTTTAGACAACTTGTAAAAAATCTGAATAAAAAAATAGCAATAAACACTTGCAAAATGAAACTGATATTTCACATGTAGAATATTTAGAACTACTTTCACATGTAGCACTCTAGTGAAAAGGGAGAGATACAGCAAACTGTAAAATGTTTCAAATCCTAATCTGGAAGCTTATTTTATGCCTTAAAACTAACATTATAGGCAATATTTTATATTATTTCTGTCAGGGTTTCAGTTGAGAGGTTGTTCAATTTATAAAACTTCATTTTAAATACATGTTTATTAATATTACTCTCTCAGATATTTGAATGCCTACCCAGGTGTTACACTAGGCAGTGGGTATGTACAGTGGTGAGTAAACCTTAATCCTGGACCTCAGCAAGTTTACTACTATGTAGCAATGAAAGACAGGTGACTGAACACCTAAAGGAAAAAGGTAGAGGAAACCAAAAAATACAAGTATAGAATGCTATGGAAACAAAGAGACATTGCAGTGGGAAGCTGGAGGGAGGCGGAATCAGGGAGGGCTTCTCTAAGGAAATGTTTAAAGACCCAAAATTGCCACTGTTAGCATTATACTTCTCCCAGAGCTTTTAATTTCACCTATAAAATGGTTAAATTAACTAACAAATGGAAAAGCAGTCCTGCAGCCACTAAGCAGATACGACAAATAAATATGCTTATTTGTATTTATTTCCTCAATTCTAAAATGCCATTGTCTTATACTATACTTGCAATTATCTTAGCCCAATATATCCATAATATAATTGAATAGGATTCAAGGACAGCACAAAATTTAAATAAAATATAAACATAATTCATTCACTATTTACTGAAAATCGACTGCTAGCCAGTGTTAGGGATGGACTGAATGATGAGAAAGCCAGTCTCTGCCCTGGATGACAGTTTTAGTCTAAGAGGGCACAAAATAAAAAGTTATGCAAGTGACTAATTAAAATTTTATTTAAGTGCCACAATGAGTAAGTATGGTATAGGAGCAAAGTGAAAGAAATAGCTAATTGATTTAGGGAAGAAAGTCAGAATCTTCTATATTTACTTTTCTCCATATTCAACTCTGTCAACTACATAATAACTACGTATCCTAGACACTACTGCTGGCCTATTCTTTCTACTGCTAGGCAATATATAAAAAAAAACAAGGAAAACCTACTCCAGATGAACGTGTGGCTATCTTCTTTCTCCATACCAGAAACCAAACAGTGCTGACAGTAAAATACACAAGGAAGGATATCATGACTAGTAAAGACAGGGGCTGTATTTAGGCACTTATTACAATACCAGGTGCTACTTTATACCAGTGGTTTTTAACTGGGGGTGCGTTTGTCTCTTAGAGGACATTTAGCAATGTCTGGAGACACTGTCATGAGCAGAAGCAGGTGGTACACGGTCAGGGATGCTGCTAAACATCCTGTAATGCACAGAAAAAACACTCCCTTCATCCCCACTCTCTTCCACCCTTAGCCATACACAGAACAAAGTGTATGGCTGAGAATTCTTGCTTTATTCATATCAGTTCATTTGCTTCTCTCAACAGCCCAATGAGGTAAACACTATCATTATCACTATTTTACACTGGAGGAAACTGGGGTAACAAGAGGGTAACTTGCTTCACATCTTACAGCTGTACAGCAGTAGAGCCAGGAATCTAATTCATGCAACTTACTCCAGAGTTTATGCTCTTAACCATCACTCCACGCTGCTTCCCAAGATAGAAGACAGGTTAGGAATAACAGTCTGGAAAAAGCGTTATGAGATAAGTGAGGTGTGAGAATAACTCTGAGTTAGAATGAAAGAGCTAAGAATTTTCTAGTAAACACTGAGTTGTATATTTTTACAATACAGAAAGTGTAGTAAATGAAATTCTACAAAAAAGACAAAAGGGAGTCCTTTCAGTCAAAAATAGGAAAACAGAAACAAAATTATGTTCATAGTTTACATATCTTTCACTGATTAGCTGTGCAACTTGAATAACAGTTTACTCTATGGGTTTCTGCACCTTTAACCACAAAAATAATGAAGGTGGCCTAAATTATTTCTTGGGTATTGAGTTAGAACCTTGAAAGGGGTTTTTACTTTTTCCATAAACTTTATTTTTTAGAAAAGTTTTAATCAATACTCTAGGTTGCTTAACTAGTTCACTTCCCTATAAACTAAAATTATTTGCCTAATTTACCTGCTGTGAAGATAAAATGTGTCAACATGATTTTAAGTATTTAATTTTCTATTACACACTACCTTGGGGTTGCATTCAGCTGCAATAAGTTGAGTGCCAATTCTGAAATAAATACCAGGGTATCTTTCTGTTATTCAAAAAGCCAGGCTAGTCTTCTCTATCGACCCATGTCTCTATCCATCATTTACAAGCTGTCATGTCTAAGCAGTAGATTTCATTGACAGTTTTATTTTGAAGCCTAAAGTACTGAGCAAGTAGGCCAAGTGAGGTTTAAGCTCACAAATTAACGGAAAACACAGATGCCTAGGTCTCTGTGGAGACCAAAGTAACTGCTGACTAAATGCCATCACAGGAATACCTGAGTCGAAAGAAACGACAAATACAAGCGCCAAAAGAGACAAAAGGAACTGCATAATGGGTTAGGTGACATTTTGTAATTTTAACTCTAGTCCTGCATCAACTCTAAAAGGGGCTTATTCTCATTTTTCTCAGAAAACCTTGAGAATCGGAGAAAAATAGGAGCCAGTAACAGAAGAATCCGGATTCGAGCCAACGTTCAATCAGAGCCTGGGCCCCTTGCTCTCCGCTACAAACTCCTCTCGCCGTCCCCCGGGGGACCGGGCTGAAACTCAGGCCCCCGCCGCCCACCGAGTTAGCGCTCCGCAGCGCAGGCCCCCGCCCGGGCGCGCCCAGCACTCACCCTCGGCGCTGTCACGGGTCCGGTGGAAGTCCTCGAAACGGCTGTCGCGGAAGGCCCGGCAAAGAGACAGGCAGAGGAAATCCAGCATCCAGCCGGCAGCTACCGCCTCAGCCTCCGCCACCAGGCCCGCGTCCTCTTCTCCTTCGGGGTCCCCCATCTCCACCTGGTACTCCAGCAGTTCCTGGCACTCGAAATGATCCTGATCCTCTCTCTCCGCTTCTGGCAGCCGCTTTTCCGAGGGGCCCGCGTCCTGTCCGTCCGCACGACCCCGCGGGCTCGGTGCCCCCACAGCAGCGGACTCCGCCATGTTCAATCGCCGGCGCGAGTTTTGCCTCTACGAGCGCCGAGCGACGATTGGCTTGCGCTGAGGGCAGGGGCGGGGCAGTGACAGGGATTTTCCGCCGGGAACCCACCAATCACGCCGCCAGGAAGAACAAGAGGCTGGAATCTGGCTTTTGATTGGCCGAGACCTAGAACGTTGAATCCTCCGCCACTCCAGGTCTGGGCTTCCTTGGTAAACTGAGTTAACTCCAGATTGGGCTGGGAGAGAAGGAAGGACGTGAGGGCAGTGCTTTATCCTCTTGTTAAACTAAAATATCGACTAGAACTACACTGTTAGTTGAAATGGAAAGCATTTTATCCTCAGTGCACGTCGATAAGAGATAGATGGTTAGAACTTGTCCCTAATATTCAAGCTTAACACTTTTGACCCTATTAGCTACCTAACACGGTTACTACGCGATCACGAACGGACTTAATCCGTGCTTCTCCAACTTTACTGTGTATCGGAATCAGCCCCGGGGCTTGTTAAATTGCTGGCTCCACTCACGTTTCAGTTTAGTTGATCTGAATTGCGTTCCTTTTATTTGCAAGTCGAGTTCCTGGGTGATGCTGAGGCTGCTAGTCTGGGGACCACATTTTAAGAATAACTGCTCTAGAAAGAGTGTATTACTTTGGGAATTAATTTCAATCCGAGTCTGAAATAGACTATAGAATGCAGTTTTTACAGCAATCACTGAGTTCTCATTTTGAACTTTGAAATTTAACCATAGAGCACAAGAGGGAATTGGTGGTGGGAAATCTGGTTATATTCTGTTTCTCTATGTGGGTGATAGTTACATCAGTGTATTCACTTTATGAAAATTCACTGATTATGACAGGCATTTTTCAATAACGTGCGTCATAACTGAATTAAAAGTTTACCTTAAAAACTTGTTTATGACACATCAAACATTATCAAAGCCTTTATATGTTTTAATTTTACACATTTATTATTGCCTTATGGCTGTAGTTTAAATCCTGAGTCTTTAAAGTATTTTATAGCTGTTAAGAACACCTAGGTTGGAATGGCCCCTACCACTTACACACTAGTTGTGTGACCTTGCATAAATTATGCCTCAATTTTCTCTTCTGTATATTGGGCATAATAATAACACCCTCATTGTAGGCTTTTGGGGAGGATTAAAGGGCTTGATAAATGTGAAGAGTTTAGAAGGAAGCCACTAAGTGCTTAATATTGTTGTAGCTGCCAGCCCCCAAAAGACACACGGACCACCAGAACTCAGTGCGTTATAGGAAACACGATCTTTATTCAGCCAGCTGGGTCTGCCAGGGGTACACAGACCCCAAATTAAGCAGCCCCAAAATGTAAAGGTACAGGGTTTTTAAGCCCCAAATCCCATTCTTAATTCTGTCTGAACACAAAGGTCTATTTTTCTTCTATTCACTACTTGTTGATCCACAGGTCAGGTGTGCAAGCGGGGGTACAGGAGCAGAAAGCTTATTGTTAGAATGTTATGTTCCTGTGGGTGACAGCCTATGTTCCCATGGGCAGTAGCCAAACAGTCATTTTCCAGCCAGCACAATATTAACTGTAAAAGCAGGACATTGTGCTACCTGGAAAGAGGGTGATGATTCAGAAGGGATTGCTCCTTTAGGCTCTAATGGGCCTATGGAAAATAAATTATGTTTACAAACAATACAGGGTCTAAGGGCAAATGTCAAGGTACATATGGACTGAATGAACTACCCCAAATTTCCAAATTTAAACTTTTTTTTTTGTCATGCAAGGCTCTCAAATGGGAGATTCTTCTTCCTTCCTCCAAGCCAGTTTCTCTTCTTTCCAGCAGGGAGTTAAAGATTTTTCTTAGGTGTATCAACTAATTCAGAGCCACCAAGTAAATGTAGCATATTTTTCTGTGGCTTCAACTTACTGAATGATTTAGGGAAGTGAATGTTTTTTTTTTTTACGTTTAAAGCAATAATATAAAATGAGGTAGAATGAAAAGTGTGTATTTTTGATTAGGATATAATCATAATCATCAACAAAACTTTAGTTTAGGACTACTTCCAGCTGCATACTACATACTCTGTCCTCTTACTGGTATTTGCCTGAAGAAAAATTAAGACATATTGGCCTATTAGGGTAAGTCAAAAGTTGTGTTAAAATCCTATCCCAGCAGAAAGTCAATAATGCAGAGTCTTATTGGGTTTTGGGTCAGAAAAAAAGGCCTGAAAGAGGAGATCTCTCATAAAAGAAAAAAAAATCATTTTTTTAAACCTGCTCGTCACAATGGATAGTAATTCTTCTGAATTAATACTTTGACATTAGTGTGATCAGAAAACTCAACTGTGATTAATGTAAAACATATCATAAAACACATAATACATGAAGTTCCAATAACACTTTAGCCATATATATTTTAATTTAATGATACATTTTAATTGTAAATCAAACACATGGCATTTTAGTAAAACTTACATTCTGTAATGGGAAAAACTTTTTTGGCAGAAAGGTCTATAAGGTATCATCTCTCCCTTCGTGATGGCTTTAAAAGAAATGAATCCCAGTAGTTCAAGGTGAAGAAAGGGGTGGGTGGGGAGAATCTTGAGTTTGATGATTTTTGAAGTCATCACTCAGGTAAAATTAGGAGATTATATTTCTTGCAAATTTGAGTTTGTTGACCGAGATCCATAATTGCTATGACTACCTTTAGGTAAAGAGCTGCTATGAAGGGGAGAGATTTAATTAATAAATTTATTTATTTATTATTTGTTTGTTTGACTATTGGTGATGATCCTAAGAGGACAAACATGAAGTTCTGGGGAGGCAAAATCGACTTATCATCTGTGCTTTCTAACCATTAGAGCTTTCCCACAATGAAGTACTGCCAGGTAATGATTTCTTACCATTAGAATCACTGATGTAGTGGCTGGAGATACAGTGGAAAGATTTCACTATGGACTGAATTGTCCCACCCCAATTCATATGTTGAAGCCCCAGGTAATTAAAGTTAAATGAGATTATAAGGGTGGGGCCCTGATATAATAGGATTAGGGTCCTTATGAGAGACATTAGAGAACTACTCTCTATCACCTCCCTTCTTCCAAAGCCATGTGAGGACGCAGTGAAGGACAGCCCTCTGCAAGCCAGGAAGAGAGACTTTACCAGGAGCCAAATCAGCCAGCACCTTGATCTAGGACTTCCCACCCTCCAGAACAGGGAGAAAATTAACTTCTGTGGTTTAAGCCGCCCCATCTGTGGTATTTCGTATGGTAGTTCGAGCTAATACAGAGTCCCATAAAGCCTAGATGACAGTCCCCATTGCTGTTGCCATGCCCAAGACTGTTTTTGCCTTGGAATGCTTTCTAAGGAACACTATAAAACCCTCAAGTTCCTTAAATTCTTACGTCTACATGAAATCAGGAGCTCTGACTCTATGCTATATCCTTTTCCCTCTAAAAGCCTCCCCAGGAGACCAGACAGCAGCCAGAGATCACTTTCCTTGTTGTTGTTCCTTCCTTAAAAAAAAGATGAGGTACATATGGCAAAATGTTCAGATTTGTTAAAGTTGGATGGCAGGTATGTGTTTATTCTATTCTCCATACTTAGTAAGTTTGAAATATTTCATAAAATCTTTTTTAAAATAAAAATGTTCATAGTAAATTTGGGCCATAACAATTCTAAATAACAGATTTGCCTTTCCAGATTTACCAATTCCTTGACTAAACAGACTAATTTGGCTTATTTTTGTTAGCCCTGGTGATATCTTTATTCTTCCCAGTAGAGGTCACTATGTAATGAAATATTTTGTTATACAAAAGGATACATAGTATGTATAATCCTCCCATGCAAAGATTTTCAATCTTAAAATTTATGAAATTCTTTACTAGTTTACTTGCAAGTCCAGTGTGCAAAAAAGGGCTAAATACTAGATAGGAGGGAGGCAAGAAATTTAAAAAGCTGGTTTGAAAGTCCCTGCACAAATACAAGTGTTAAAGAATAACATTCAGCTGCGTTAAAATTTGAAGATCTAATTGGCTTTATTAATGGATTCATGAACTGGGCAGCATCCCATCCAGCAACTAGAAGGGCTCTGGGACGGGCTGCAAAAAATGGGAGGTTTTTCTACGCAGAAAGAAAGTGAAACTAAGAAGTTAAAAGAGTGGATTGTTTTAGGCAAGAGTAACTTCCTTCAGGGCAGGCAGGGGTTTTCAGGAAATTTCCAAATTGATTGGTTTAAAATTCCATTCCTGGGAGAAGTGGAAACTGTAATTAAGTTAGTTATTAAGTTCTGGTTTGGCTTAGTGAAAATACATCCATTTTGGCCTAACACTCCTCTCTCTGCTCTTCACAATGTGGTACCTGTTGGGACCAAATACATGAGAATCAGGGTGCCACTTAGAGGGCCTTCAGGAAAGTGGAAGAGGCCAAGGTGGCACCCACTGAGGCACAACATCAGGCTGTCATCTTGAAATTTCTACACAGGCCAAGTGTGTGAGAAACTAGCCGATGATGGTCATAGTTCAAGTAGGACCTTTACAACTTTCTCGCCCCCTTCTCTTCCAGTGTGCCAGATGTGGAGGGTTAAAACTTAGGGAGCGAGGGAACAGAGAAAGAGAAGCCAGCCAAGTCCTCACCTCCCACCTCCACACCAGGCTTCCATTCCGAATCAAGCTTAAGCTGGGAGCAGAGAGATTTGACATTAAATCAAATTCAGAGTTTTGCTTGACCTCTGGATGGGACCTTCTAGTAACTATATTTGGCTTATGTTTGTCCATTAAAGTGACCATAGGACCTAAGAGCGAAGAACAGAAAAGTCAGAGGCCTGGTCATTCCATCAAGGGTCGGTGTGAAATTATCGACATTAAATAAAATTTTTTAAAAAAAGATTAGATTTAAAAAGTAGGTGATTTTTCCTTAATTCATGATTGGTACTAATTCAACAGACCAATTTCAAATACTTACGTCCACACAGAAAGAGTTTCCATCTAAATAAGGGTTTCTCAGTCTTGGCGTTATTGCCATTTTGGGCCAGATAATTCTTTCTTGCAGGGCCCGCCCTGTGCACTGCAGGGTGTTTATAGCAGCCCTGGCCTCCGCCCACTACATGCCTGTAGCGCTCCTTCCCACCCTCACCAGCCCTGACAAACAAAAAGGTCTCTAGCCTGGGGGTGGGGAGTGAGGTGGGATATACGTGGAGGCTGGGACAAATTGCCTCGAGTTGAGAAATACTGATATAAAGAAATACTTTTTTAAATGAACGATTTATTTCTGATTTATTAATCATCCTCTATTTGTTTTGTAAATCTGGGTGGTCATACTTTACTTTTTTTTTTTTTTTTTTTTTTAAGTAAGATATAGCAGCCACCCGACTTTTATGGTGGTTTTCAACTTGAAACAAGTTCATAGAATTTTTGTGGAAAATTTATTTCACATTGGTCAAAATCACTGACATCATTGTAGGGCAGTCACAATAAATAGTCTGTTTATAATGCCTCTAATCTTACTAAATGAAAATTTAAGTAAAATGGATGCTGCCTTTTATTTTGTGAAATAGTAAATGATGATTATATTATCCCAATTTTTTTTATCATTATTGGATTTTATGCTAAAAATCTTACCCAGGGAAGACGCTCTTGCAGCATCTGATGCTAGATGGAAAACATAGGTGTAACTTTTTTACAACTGTTTCCCAGGAAATTTGCTGTGCTTCAGACGCTTTGACACGATAGGCTTTGACCCGCTGCTTTGGCCACACAGATCTTTCCTTCCATATTTCTTGGCAATGAGAGAAAGAGAAGCTAATGGAGAGGTGTGAACTCTGCCACCACCTGCAAATCCAGAGGTTTGGATCTAGAAAATTCCATTCAGCGTATCACAAGCACATGTTTTTGATTGAGAGGTAAATAATAGGCATGTTTTCATGTTTTAACAGAAAGTTTTAACATACTCTACCTCCATGCTTTAATTGCTGCTTTATTTTTGGACAACATTTTAGTTTACTATTGTGAAAAAAAAAACTGAGGGATCTAAAATTTTCTTACCAGTTAACCTGTTACTGTTTCATAAATGCTGGCAGATGATACAACAATTTTGGATCAGAGACAAAAGACTTCATTACTTATGGCACAGCAAGCATAATATTGTGTTGGTTCTCGCTTCCCTCCACGTCCCACTGGGGTGTGACAGAGAAGTACAGGTGGGTGCTGTGCATGTAGTGGGTTGTGTCACACCAAGAAACACTGAACTTGAGGACTCCACTGCTTTTATAATGAGGGGTAAGTGTGCCTTCTCTTTGTCTAGTGGGAGACATTGCCTTATTTCTCAAGGTCCTTTGTTACAAGTAAGCATTCAAGAAAAGAGCTGTCAGGGCCTTGCATTCTTGGCACAACTAGCAAGGATATGCAAGGACACTCAGAGCCCATGGAGATTGCCACCCCCAACAATTACATGTAGATACAATTTCCTGTCCCGGCTGATCTGAGGCTAGTAGGTAGAGATAAGTGAGATATTTGATTGGAGAAGGAAATGGGAGGGAAGAGAGAAAAGCAGTTCTTTTCAGGTAGAAATGGAGTTCAATTACCAGATTCTCAGAGATAAATTTTACCTAGAGAATTGGAACAATTTAAAATCTTACTTAGATTAAGAGAAAAGCCACTAAAGAAAGCACAGATCCATTCCTCTAAAATTCATCCCCCCCAAAAAAAGTACATGAGGGAACTGAAGGAATTATTAAGGGAATTGCAAACCCAGCACGACATACAACCGATGCTCTAAAAGATGAGAGTTAAGATGTCACCTACATCCATGCTCTTATGGGTCAACTCAGCCTGGGCTAAAGCTGTGATTAAAAAAAATGAGAAATGATGCCCAGGAGCACCTCATTTTGAGTCCGCAGCCTAAAACAAAAACAAAAATAAAAACCAGCTATTAAACTGAAAGCATGAAAAAAAAAGAAAAAACTTAGTTGGATTAATTTTGTGGCTAGAGAGGGTCTATCTGTTCATCCATCTATCTATTATCTATCAATTATCTATCTATCTATCATCTATCTAATTATTTATCATTATCTATTTATCATCTAGCTACCTACTTACTAATACTACCTTTCATCAATCTGTTGTGACCGGAATAACCAGACTCAACCTGAGTGCTCTGATATTAGAGGCAGTTTATTAGCCGGCGGCTGTCCTTCCAAAGGAGCAGCCCCGAAACATAAAGATACAAGGGTTTTAAGCCCAAAATCTCATTCTTCATCCTGTCTAAATCACAAAGGTTTAATATTTCTTCTATTCTCTACCTGTCAACCTAAAGGTG